>VYZN01001422.1:0-50952 GCA_009761285.1 Aphis glycines
AATATGGTCTTACAACTTCAAAACCAATTGCTATTGTTGATTACAATGAAGCTAAATCATATATAGACGTGAGTGACCAAAAAGCATCATATGTTAGTACTATAAGAAAGGGAATTAAATGGTACAGAAAAGTTGGTATAGAGTTGTTAACAAATACTGCAATTGTAAATGCTCATTTATTACACCAAAAAGTAACTGGGAATAAAATAAATATATCTGAATTTGGAGAGAAAATAGTATTGTCACTTATAGAAGGAAAAATTCAGGAAAAAAATGAGCCCATTGATAATTTACCACATAAATTACAGCAAAATGAAAAAAGAGAAAGGTGCTACAGATGCTATTTAATGTTTTCTAAACAATTTGGGAGGTCTTATGCAGTAAAACATGCTAAACAAGTACAACAAAAATGTCCTGGATGTGAAAATAAATTTTTTTGTTATGATTGTTTTTTTAGTTTGCACAAAACCTCTCTTAAGTCAAATCCTTAATTTTTTTTTTAAGTACATTGTTATTTGTTGTATTAAAAAGACTTATTAATTATGTTTATATTCACTATTTAATTTTTATAAAGGTGTTAAGTTTTAGTTTTTGTTAACTGATTTAATATGAAGATTTTATTTTCTGTTTTTTAACTATTTGATTTTGTTCAATGATTATCATACTATATGATAGAGTGTTTAAGTTTTTGTTCACAGTTTTATACAAAGATTTTAGTATTTGTTTACTGATTTAATACAAAGATAATGTATTTTACTTTTTTAAAAATTTTATGTAAATGTTTGATTGTTTTGATAAATTATAATTTTTCAAGTTGAATTATGGAGAAGTTGAATATTTTCAATTACACTGTTTTGTTCATTTGTGCCGTGTGTATCAAAATTGATACACACTTAAAAAACGGACTTTGAATGCTTTTTTCCCCAAAAAACTGCTAAAGCTTATTTTATTGATGTCTTAGAGTAACAATAAAAGAATAAAAATGTCGCGGTCAAAGTAGTCAGTTTTTTCATTTTAGGCCCGGCACTCAAAGTGTTAAACAGTAGGTAATTGTAATTTTATTAAGTAAAAACTATGTACAAGTATAACTTACAATTTTTCCTAGACTTATTTGTTTCAAATGAATAATTTGATTCCGAGTCAGGTGAAACATAGGAATGATCAGTATATGGACTGTTTATGGTGTTGTGTGAAATAATATTCTTAGTTAGAAATAAGTTACCTAACAAATGAATTTGTTGAAATTAATGTAATGAGTAGAGTAGGTAATAATACATATGATAAATAAATAATATAATAATTACTCGGTGTTCTAGAATCCAATGGTACAGCTAACACATTTGAAGAAGAGACAAATGTTGTTTCACATTCAGCTAGAGCATTTGATATGTTATTGTCAACAGTAGAACAAAAATCAAGTTAACGTGAAATGCTGCTGGATGATGACGGTGTATCATCTAAAATATAATACAAACTATACAGTATATTTCATTTTCAAATATAACAAAACAATCTAATATAAAAATGAAACTGTACACTCACTTATATAATGTCTTGGTATAGCATGACTATGAAGTCTATTTTGAAGATCATTTAAAAACATTTTTTGTTCAAAATGTTCGCCACACACCTTTAAGGATTTTTTTATGGATTCAACAGGAATTGTGATACCACAGTTTTTAATCCACTTGGCACAGCTATGATTAAGAATTATTTTTTAGTTTCTTTATTACATTTTTCTATATAATGAATTTATTTTATTTTATTATACATACTTAGTTGGGTCCCTCGGAAGCGAAAAATAACAAACGTTAGGATTTTGAGCCATTTTGTTTTGACAACCTGAATACGAACATTTGATGTAATTCTTTGAAATATTTAATGTATTCATTGTAAAAATTAATACACCAACAACTACAAACAATTGACAAAAAAAATTTCAATTAATGCAAATAACAATTAGCACAAGCACAGAATAGTATGTGATTGGTGAAAAATAAATTGCGAAATAGCGACAGGACACGTGTAAACACAAGCGGGATGTCTAATAGACTAGTGTTTATTACAACTTAATTTCATAACCTAATTAATTTTCTGACAGCATAAATAAGAAGATGGCGGCTACCACCCCCACTACATGCAAAACGTTCCTTGCTTTAAGTGTCCTTTCTGATTTCATCTATTCTGTGGTAATATGTGATAACTACAGGGGTAGATAGCGTTATCTATTGAATATGTGTGTACGGTAATATAGTATGTGTACGGTAACCTGGCGTATGTACAATAATATGATAACCATGGCGGCTGGCGATGGATGTGGGGGCGGCGGGGTTACACGGATACGTATCCGGCGGCGGTGCCGGTGACAGGGACAGCGGCGGTGGCGGGAACGGGTGCGGTGGTGGAAACGGCGGCGGCTCAGCAAGGCTCAGCGGCTCAGCGGCTCAGGTTCCAGAAGCCCCATTTTACACCTACTTCCCTTAATACCTATTTTTGCAGGATTATCAGCACTTGGTAGTTTTATGTCTAGAAATGCCAGTGTGTATAATGCAACACAAAATTCAAAAAGAAAGAAAGGTAATGGATTATAATTAAATAATAATGAATCAAGGAAAAAAAACTGATGAATACGCTACCTAACAGACCACTAACTTCTAGAGATATTATAAAATACGTTGCAAAGTTTAATATCAGTCATTTCCGCTGTGTATTTTCACGTGATAACTTACCTAAAAAACCACATTCAATTAAACTTGGATATATCTTCAGGTAATGGAAGTCATTGGGTAGCGTTTTATAAAATTAAAAATAAGGTTGAATATTTTGATAGCTTCGGTGATTTACCTCCACCGATTGAATGACACAATTATTTTAAAGGAAACGAAATTAAATATAACTACACAAATTATCAAGATTTTAATTCATTTAATTGTGGACACTTATGTCTTAATTTTTTACAATGCAAGAATCATTTACTTTAAGTTTATCTGGTAATACAACCACATTATCTGTACATTATTATCCACCAATTGATGTATACGATGACTAGGAAATTGCTTTGTTAAATTTGCAAACATAAACGAAACTAATAACCACTTTGAAATATATTTAGAAAATCCCGATCGTTTAATAAATAATAATAAATTTCCAATCTGTTTATCACACTGAAAAAGGGGTGTTACGATATTAAGGATATTAAAAATCAAATGTTGACACAAATAGATGACTTTAATAATGATAACGATTACTTTGGAATAAAATCGACAGAGAAAATAACTTTTGATATTGGGATTGATCGAGTAGATTTTAGGACAACCATATTCAGTAATGGTACACTACGTTTTAACGTAGAAAACAGTATAGGACCTTTATGATTTGAAAAAAAAATTATGAAAAATTATTGATGATCATCGATCACAGAAAGTGTCAAATTTAAACATTGTTAACTCAATAAAAGTAATGTGTAATATAGCTCAAGGTTCATTCAACAACCACATGTCAAGTCATTCAATTTATGAGTTTTCCCCTAGTGAGAACATAGGGTCGAAGCTGATTCAAACACCAAATAACCTAATATATTACAAATTAAATAAAACAAATATCGATTCAATAACTATACTATTAGTTGATCAAGATCATAATCCGATAAACAATTTAGGTGAGAAATTAATAATCAATCTACATATTAAACGTTTTGGATCTTGAGATGGGATTAAAATTCAATACAAGTCCATTACATCAGACAACACCAACTAGTTGTAAAACCAAAGTGACACCAACAACATCAAATAAAGTTAAAAAATTAACTATTGAAAATAAAAAAATGTTACAGGCTTTAGGATATACATTAAAGTAAAATGCCTGAGAGTGATATTTTAGATATTAGTTCACAGTATGAAACAGATTCTAAAATTACAAAAATTGAATTTCATTCGTATACTCCGCATACTACATCATTTAAAAATAACTATGAAATCCTAAAATCCGTATATCAATTCAACAAACGGATGTTTATCCGTATCTACATGAAAGCTTTATATATCTGGAAGGAAAAATAACAGAAGCTGGTAAAGTGTTACTTTCTAATAATGGTTTTTCATATCTCTTTGATCAAATACGGTTAGAAATCAATGGTATAGAAGTAGATAGTACACGTGTTCTTGATATCACTAGCTCATTAAAAGGATACTTATCGGGTACTCCAGTTGACTATTATTGTTATGAAAATGCAGGTTGGACTTTTAAAAATAATACAAAATCAACGAATAATGCGGGTGAATTTAGTGCATGTATTCCATTGAAATATTGGTTAGGTTTATTTGAAGATTTAAAAAAAATACTAGTTAATTCTAGATTAGAACTGATATTAACACGAAGTCATAGTGATTTAAATGCTTTAAATGTAAAAAGCGAAGGAAGTGCCACTACAGGTGCAGTCACCTTAAATAAAATAGTGTGGAAGGTACCACATATCACCGTTGACGATGAAGAAAGGTTGAAATTATTAAAACTTGTAGAAAAAGAAAAAAGTTTGTTTATTCCTTTTAGATCATTTGAAACATTTGAGTATCCTGAACTGGGAACTACTACCAAAGCTGTATGGAACTTAAAAACTGCTTCAAAATTAGAAAAACCGCGATTTATTATAGTTGGTTTACAAAAAGATCGAAAAAATCAAATATCAAAAGATTGTAGTGTATTTGATAAATGTGACCTAACAAACGTGAAAGTATTTCTCAATTCAATAGCTTATCCTTATGATAATTTAAATTTAGATTTTAATAAAAACAATTTTTCGATATTATATGATATGTATACATCATTTCAAGAATCGTACTACGAAAAAAAATACGTAATCCGCTGTTGAGTCCTTCAACTTTCCTAGAAAATGCTCCCATAGTAGTTATTGATACTTCAAAACAGGACAATTCAGGTACAGCCTCATCAGTAGATGTGCAATTGGAGATTGAGGCATCAAAACCACTTACGGGTGTATCCGCATATTGTTTATTAATTCATGACCGAATTGTTGAATATGTACCTTTTACTAGAGAAGTAAGAAAACTTTTGTAAATATATACATTAAAAATAATTAATGAAAATTGCAAATTTTAATTGCAATTGACTATTGTATACTATAGTCTGTTCCAAATAAGAGCGCACCGGGCGGCGCACGAAAACCGGTCGAAACTCGCGCATGTCAGAGAGCGCTGTCGCAGCGTATTCCAGCGCCGCCAGCCAGGTCAACTCTGAAGTCTGAATACAGAGTGTTGTATATTATCACACCAATTTTAACGGTATACGCGGTTAGACGTCGTTATATTTTTTGCGCACATTGGTGAATATTTTGAATTTCTCTTTTGTTTCATTTACACGTGTCACTGTATGCACTATGGCGAATATTTCACCTTCTACAAAAAATCCTATGGGAAAGGTTAGTAAAACAAATATGTACCTATTGTGTATTAATATTATAAATATTATATTATATTGTATTACAAAAAAAAATTATATATTATAAATAATAGTTTGTTTTAAATTACGATAATAATACATTATGTGTAATATGCCTCGTGCCTACATTCAATAAATTATTGTTTGATAATTATTATTAATTGTAATAATTTATTACCTACCTATATTTTGTATAATATTAATTATTCATCATTCGAAATATTTTTATATGCCATATTTGTGAAGTTGTTAAGTTAGTTAAGTTGAATTACACATAATATATTATCGTAATTTTAAACAAAATATTATTTTTTTTTTTTCAAAATGTGTGTTTTTGCATGTTTAATTTGATGGCACTTTCAAAAAAAGCAAATATGGTTTTTTTCCGGGGATTTTTTCCCCAGGATTCATATTATATATTATTTAACATAGTTTTTTGTATTTTTATTCCAGCCTGTTTCATCGCGATCACGCATAATGATTGTTAATTGCTACAAGACGCAATTAAAAAAAAATCCGAAGTTAACAGTTCCAGAAGCTCGTATTAGTATATCACAAGAACTTGGCATTGGACAACGAACAGTGTCCAATGTTATAAGCGAATATAATTCCAGAAAAACTGTGACCTCTCCGTCCAAAACTCGTAATAAGCAATCATTGAAAGACAAGCTAGATGATATACAACTAAATACAGTACGAAGGCATGTTCATTCATTTTGGTTCAATAGAACAATACCCACATTGGATAAAATATTGCAAGTTGTTAAGGATGACGATAGTTTGCCAGATATATCCAGAACGAACTTACAACGTTTGTTGAAATTCATGGACTTCGTGTACACGAAACGCAGTCGCAATAGTGCGCTCATTGAGAAGAATGAGATTGTTGTGTGGCAAAGACGGTATTTACTAAATATACTTAAATATCGTGAAGAAGGGCGAACTATATACTATCTCGATGAAACATGGGTCAATGCTGGGGACTGTACGAGTAAAACGTGGATAGACAAGACCATTAAATCACCCCATGATGCATTTTTGCAAGGTCTCTCTATAAAAATGGAGCCAAACGCCCCATGGTTTCCCTGAAACAACGAGGGGCGTCTGACTCCATTTTACAGCGGGATCTGTGTGGAATATTTTTTCAATATGTCTATGCCAATTATTCCTTTTTCATTCAAGTTCTCAACTTGAATAAAATTATTTTCTATGTACACTTTATCAATCTTACATTCGCAAATGATTTGTTTTGATACTTTGCAGATTTTCTTGCCCACGGCCTTGCTTATTTGTATCCTTGTTACCGGAAGATGTGGTAACTTTGGATTTCTTTGCATGATTATATTAACAACTTTTTTAGTGAGTACACTAACTGTGGCTCCCGTATCGACGAGTAACGTGACTTCTTCTCCCTCGATGATGCATTGAATGTACGGACTTATGGATTGATTCGTTGTGTTCAATAAATTTATCGCATGCTGTTCATTATCCCTAGGCCCTGCTTGTTCTTCCTTATTTGTGGATAATTGATTGATTTTTTCAGTTTGTTGTTGACTACTCTGTTGGGTGTCTCCACGTCTGTCATTACTGCGGTATGGTTGGTTATTCCAGCGGTTGTTGCGTGGTGTTGGGTTACTCCATCCACTGCTCCGTGTATTGTTCCAACCGCTGTTAGTTTGACCACTTTGATTATTGTTGTTTGAATCGTTCTGATTGGTTTTCTGTTGATTTGACTTGTTTTCTATTGTTTGATCTTCTTGTCCTTCTTCGCTTAATATCTTAATTGCTGTGAGTATGTTGAAATCTGTCAACGATACTAATATTGCACGTAGGTATCCGGGATAGTGCCTTGCTATGTGTTTAACAATTTCATGTTTTGATAGACTCGGTACCTCCAAATGTCTAAGTTTTGTTGCCCATGTGTTCACGGTAATTAGTGTTGGATGGTATGTGCTTAGTGCTTAATCATTGACTCCATACCTGTATCTGTATCTCCCTGGACCAGAACTCATCTATGAATGCTTTTTTGAAGTCATCGTAGTTGGTTAGTTGAAATCTGATTGTTGAAAACCAACTCGACGCAGCAGCTTTTAAACATTTACCCACAGTGATAAGTTTTTCGCCGACGTAGGATTGTTTTATTGCAAAATATTCTTCAAGTCGGTATAGGAAATCCTTGGGGTGTACGTCGCGATTGTTCCCATAAAATATTGGACGTGATTTTTCGGTGATGTGCGTTGGTTCAGGCTTGTAATTGTGCACTGGTTGTCGATTAACACGATGGTATTTGATTTCTACGTCGTTTAGTTCTTGTTCAATTAATTCAATTTTCCTTTCATAATTTTTTCTATTTCTTCGATTTTTCTGGTATTTTCCTCTTCCATATTGCTACATTTTTCTTCAAGTTTGTTAATTTTTTACAATAATTGGTCAACCAAATATCGGCTATGTCTTTCCACTTCCGCTTTGAATGCATTGAATGCTTCTTCAGTAACATTCTTTTTCGGTGCCATTTTTACAGATGTAGTTTTCTTCTTAGTACACGACGTAGTATTTCTTCATAAACTTAATCTCGGAGTTCGAAGTAGAATTTGCTTCTGAATCGAGCACTGCAGTTGGGTGCCAATGTAATGAATTAGATTCGTACAATTTGTATTTATTTTGTCTCAAATTATACAATAGTTTCGTTATTTAACAATTTTTAAAACATAATATTTTATACTCAGAGAGCGTACAGAGAAAATAATATATCGGGCTTAACATAAAAGGGTGGGAATCATAGAACATACAACTCACGGTTTTGCCGTTGATATTGTTGCTGGCGGTCTTCTCTGTGGTGTGACGTCGTAGTCGCTCACCTATTGGTGGCGTAAGTGCGTCTGGCGTAAATCGACAGGAGGGACGACTCAGGGCAGTTGTAATATAGTCTGTAGCACCACCGTGTATGCCGGAGTTTTGAATACCGACCAGTTCGTGCAGGCTATGAGAGAGAGCTGGTAGGTGTGCAGTAATTTGTGTCCGTGTATAACAGTGTGTTAATACCGTCCGGTTCACAAATGTACTGCACTCAGCAGGTAGCAAGGTCGTTTTGATGGTGGCTGCTGGCTCATACTTATGCTGTGCTAGCCCGGATATCATCATCAGAACTGCGGTTCCGATTTTACGTAGTTCGACCGTTCCAGTGATGATTATACGTGTCGCCGCCACGACGGCACCTTAGCCGTAGGTGTGCCACCGACCGGCGCACACACGCACACACACAAGGCATCGTGATTTATTTTTATGTTATAATTTCTGTTTTGATTATCTGTGAATTTTATAATATTTTGATTATAAGCAAATTATCGCCACCATCGCGTCGGCTGCGCGGGTATTATCTTAACACAGCCGCCGCAATTTTTGTCTTTCTCCGTCCGTCGTGTGAGATAGTCCGCCGCAAACACCAAATAAAATCGTATTTTTTTTATTTATGTATATAGTACTTATATTTTATAATACGTTGCGTGGGCGCTAACCGCCACAGCATATTATTATTATATTGTATCTACCTATCATTGTTTTATTTTTACGTGAGCGCAAATCGCCACAATTATTTATCATTGAATTTTTATTATTATATTGTTACGATACAGTGTGTAATGTCAAAGATTATTAATTATTATTATTGTTATTATAGTTTCATTTTGTGTGTGTGTGTGATATTATATTATACAGGCTCTAGGAAAACAGCTGGCCAGTCTGCGCTCCACAACTGTGAGTTATATTTGTATTATTTATTTATTCGTTTTTTTTTTTTTTTTTTTTGAAATGGCGTTTATTGGAAATTTACAATCTGTACATTACATTATACAATAAGTAAATATGATATGGCAAAATAAATAATATAAGAGAATAAAGGCTTTGAGTAACGTGTAGGAAGACTCGCAGTCGAGTCACCTTTTACAATGAAATAAAATTTATATGAGTACTATAAATGAGTTTTACAGGTCAAGAAGATCTCTGCACCAGTTGCGATTGAGACGTCGTGGAGGGTTGTCAGGAAGAGTTTTTGAGGCCAATTGAGTGATGAGGTGGTTGCGGTTCTTAAGAAGTTTCCCGTGAAACCTTTTGTAAAAATTGGTGGCTGTATCTTGGATGGTTTTGATTTGAAGGTCGTTGTGAAGTAATTTGTTCGTAACGTACCAAGGAGCTTTGGCAATGATACGGAGACAAATTGATTGAAAAGCTTGAATCGTTTGAGTATTGGATTTTTTCGCTGGGCTCCAGAGTATGATGCCGTATGTCCAGATGGGACGGAGGAGACATTTGTAAATGAGAATTTTGTTTTGAATGCTGATGTTGGATCTTAGTAAGGGTCTGAGTAGGTGAAGTCTGCTGTTTAATTTTTTGCGTTTGTCCTTGAGATGAGGACCCCAAGTAAGTCTTCTGTCGAGTGTAAGACCGAGATATTTAACTTGGGTGCAATGCGGAATAGTAGAATTGTTCAAGATGATCGGAGGGCAGTCTTGTGGTCTAAGAGAAAAAGTGATATGTGATGATTTGGTTTCATTGATTTTGATCCCCCATTTGTTGAACCAAGACATAACAGTGCTTAGGTGGGTTTGGATTTGTTGACTGGCAATGGCAGGGTCAGCATTTGAGGCAAGTATGGCTGTGTCGTCTGCGTAAGTTCCGATGAGAGTGAGTTGATTAACTGGAATATCCGCAGTATAAAAAATATAAAGAAATGGGGCAATATCGCTGCCTTGAGGGACGCCTGCTAGAACACTATGGCAGGTTGATAGTTTGGTGTTAATTCTGACTTTGAACGATCTGTTTGTAAGGTAAGATTTTAGAAGTAGATAGTAAGGGGCTGGAAATATTTTTTTAAGTTTGAACAGTAATCCTTGATGCCAGACCGTTTCGAAAGCCTTCGCAACGTCTAGAAAAACTCCCGAACAGTATTTTTTAGTTTCAAGTGCCGAGGAGATGTAATTGGTTACGCGGTGTAGTTGATGGGTGGTTGAATGACTGGAACGGAATCCGAACTGAATGTCAGGCAGGATATTTTCATTTTGTGCTATTGGCATTAGCCTTTTTAGAATTATTTTTTCAAACATTTTGCCAAATGACGGCAGGAGACTGATTGGTCTGTACGAGGTAGGGCTGTTAGAAGGTTTTCCTGGTTTCAATATTGTTATAATAATGGAATGCTTCCAAGTGGAAGGGAAATAAGAGAGGCGAAGTAGGGCGTTGAATATGTAAGTCAGCCACATAATTGATATAGGTGGGAGGTTTTTGATAATTTTGTTTGAGATTTTATCATGTCCGGGTGACTTGTTGTTTTTCAGGTTTTTAATGATGTTGGAGACTTCAGCCGGAGTTGTATGTTTAGCTGGTAGGGCCATTGGTAGCGCAGAGAGTAGAGATGTTTTAACTAAGTCGATGTGATTTAGACTGGGGAGTGAAGAGTGTGGCTTGAAAGAGTCAGCGAGGTGAGAGGCTAATAATTCAGCTTTGTCTTGATCGTCGACTGCTAGCGAGTTGTCTTCTCGGAGTAGTGGTGGGAGAGTTTCCTTGTGTTGAAGTAGAGATTTGGTTTTTTTCCAAAGTGTGCCCTTATTTGGGGACAGAGAAGCAAGGTGAGATTTATAAAGTTCATTTTTGTGGGTCTTGAGGATAGACTTAAGTTTATTAGAAAGGGAATTGTATTTTTGCCTGTCCACCGGATAGTGAGAGTTTTGCCAGCGGTTTCGGGCTCTGCGTTTTTCAGTTATGAGTTGTCTAATTTCAGGTGTGATAAGATGATCAAATTTTAAATTGCGAGCTGGAAGAGAGGCACTATTTTTTGCGTTAAGTATCGTTTCTGTAAAATTTTTGATGGCGTCGTCGATGTCTGCATGAGATTTTAGCTTGATGTTGAGATGTGAGTTTCGAGTCATGATGCTACGAAACTTTGGCCAAATAATTTTGGAAGGAGTATTATTGTTATGCGATGAGATTGAGGCATTTATTTGCATTTTAACTGGAGTATGGTCAGATGCTGGATCATTTAGGTTGGTTAGTTTTGTCTGGAGATGATTTGGAAGGTTAGAGATGAAAAAGTCGAGAAAATCAGGGTTGCGGTTAAGGTGAGAAGGCCAATAAGTTGGCGCATGTGGTGCATGTATTTTGGCTTGTTTGGTTTTGATAAGATTCTGGAGAGAACGACCTTGGGTGTTGATAGTTGAGCAGCCCTAACAATGGTGTTTGGCATTTATTTATTCGTTATTGTTTTTTTTTGAGTTAGTGTGATTTATATTTATTTACACTTGTTATTATTTTTATTATTTACATTGGTTGCGCCAAACCGGCAAGTTACACACACACACACACACACACACACACAGAGTAGCCGGCACGGTCGGTACGTACGGAGTATTTGGTGTCCGGTGCGCGCGTATTACAACTATACGTTCCCGGCCCGCACAATACGTATTTGATACCAAACTTATAGATGTGAATCTACTGAGTTCGAACGTGACAATGGTTTGGTTCTATTTCCTCTGGTTTAATGGGGAATTCAGTTCTTGTGTCGGGCGGCGGAGGTTCCCAAAACGGGCGCTCCTCCACGCTATCTATGTTGCGGCTAGGTAGTCTCATTGATTATAAATACTATAGATCGCTCACTGCCGTATAAACTAGTCTGCGTGGTAAGTGGCGGATGCCGCTATGTAGCGCTATAATCACTTGCCTGTTTCTGGCGGATTTCGCACCGATCGCTAGTATCGACGTAGCCGCATCATCATCGTCGCCAGCTGCCGTCGCACTTAATCGTCAACCTCTTTCGCG
This sequence comes from Aphis glycines, assembly GCA_009761285.1. Classification (NCBI taxonomy): domain Eukaryota; kingdom Metazoa; phylum Arthropoda; class Insecta; order Hemiptera; family Aphididae; genus Aphis; species Aphis glycines. The sequence continues at coordinate 12,265 of VYZN01001422.1, forward strand.
TTTTAGTCTGCGACTCTCACATCATTTAAAAAAATATGATCATTGTCGATTGCCATAGGCGTGATAAGAGTAACATTTTTTGGGAGGGCTAAATTGAGTCCTATTTGAATTATGATCAAATACTGTTACTTCTAGAATATTATTACTGAAATTCTTAGAGGTCTGAGGTACACTACCAATATACCAACCTCATTATTTTAAATACAATACAATACTAAACAACATATTATTTATAAGTTTTTTTTTTTATTTTATACACTTTTTACACTAAATTTATTATTATTAAAACGATATTATATTTATACAACGATATAATAAAGAAAATCATACAATTTTACTCATTGGTTAAAATTCTTAATTTTGCTGGAACTTTATTAGTTTGCTTATAGGTATTTTCCTCATTACTTAAATATTTACATTCTTTGTATATTCTAGTGACAAGAAGCAGTTTCAGCATAAATATGTAGTGATCTTTACATTCCATGTGTTCAAATTCTAAATATTTTTTATTAATCTCTTTCAATATAATTTGCAACATCTGATATACTAACCGTTTTTCACTTTTAATGTCATTAAACACTCTGGCGAAAGTATTAAGTCCAATTTTACAAAGAGAATTAAGATAATTATATGACTTCTTCAGGTCTTGATCATTTGGATAACTTATATTTTCAAAAGTTTTAAAGGTTATCAATAATTGATTGGGGTCATTTAAAATGTCCTGTTCAATGATTGACGATTCACAGTTTTGACATTTAAAGTTGTCAATACAGCGTTTAGCTAAGTAACCAGCAAAGTAAATTATAGAGCATTCCTCCAAAGAAACAGCTGATACAGCTACTTTATTAATTAAAACAGGAGAACTCGATGACGAGTTCGAACAATCATTTAGTGATTCAAAAAGTGGAGTTTCTTCATTTTTATCTGTTAATTGATCATTTATATTTTTTTTGGTTTTAATGTCGGATAATAAGTCAACAGTTAAACTTTCATCATCATCATTTTCACAGTTACATTTTTCCGATGTTTTCATTAATGTAAATGAACAGATGCTTGCGAAACAGGTCCGAAATAGTCGAGCAGTCGGATTTCTGTTATACCCATTTTTTGTCTAATTATTGAAACATGTTTTCAAGTGGGTCTTGGTTTAATCTTCCGGTGAATAAAAAAAATGTTTTTTTGTCCGATGATTCAATTATATATATTTTTTCTCTTTCGTATAAAAGTATTAAAGCATTTAAAGACAATATCATTCCTGTAAAACAGGGCGGTACTGATATTATATTATTTTTGTGACATAACTTTTTTGCTACTTTGAATGTTGAAATTGTTTTATTAATATTTTCAAATATTTGTCGATTTTGAACACTCATCGGCCTTCGGTTTGGGTTTTTGTCATTTAGCTGTTGACTGTTACATGAATCAAATGTATTATTTAACTCCAACAAAAAATCAGCAGTGTTAAGAGCGGTTTGAGATTTTAATTCTTTTGTGTGGACACACGTTTTTATAGCGGACGCGACACTGTTACTAAAAATCTGTAGTGCAAGCTTGCAAGACATTTTTTTGAATGGGTTGGGGTTTAAATGAGACGGTGTAATTTTACACATAGTTCGGGCTGTGGCACTCCTACGATCAATGTCATACGTTTTCACAATATCTTTAAATATAATAAATAATAATAATAATAGTCTTTTCATTAATTTTTATATCTCCGTTTAATAGGTTATTCCTGATGCTTTTAAATAAATGAGGTATATCATATATTAAAAATAGTGTTTGACCGTGGATTGAAGTTTTGGGGCAGTTTTCTGTACCACCTAGCAAAGAAAAAAGTTTTCTATTTTGAGTACCTTGATCACATACTAAAGCAGTAGGCAATAAGCCAATATCTAACATTTTTTTTATACAACTTTTTATTATTATGTTTAATTCATCACCTGTCATACCATTACAAGTCAAAAAATAACAAAGTGGAAATTTCTAATTTTTATACAACCCTCGTATCATTATAACCAAAGCATGTTTTGCATATTTTGAAGATCGACCCAATGGTCCTTTATCTTCAAAACCTTCGATCATATCCAGATTTTTGTTGTACTCGATGCATTTCATTATAGCCATCTCATCAAATAAAATTACACATTTTTTCTCGACTTCTGACATTGCTTTAATTTTTAATATTAATTGGTCTGAATATTCCGGTAAAAATCCAGGAACATATGCTATAGATTGTAGCATACGACGTACTGTGCTCTCTCCTGGCAGAATAATACCGTTTTTCCTCATATATTTATAACTAGAAGGTGATTTATAATAAAGTGTCAAAGCTAGTTGTTTTTCTGCTTTAGACCAAGGTCGGCGCTTTTTGTGCAGTAATTGCATACTAGTTAAGGTTTTTGAACTTTTTAAACTTTTTATTTTTATTTTTTAAAAAACTTATAATAGCTCGTTTTCTTTTCAAAACTCGTCGAAGATTTTGTAATTTGCTAATAATTTTTTAGGCGACTTAATTTTTGGACTCGGAAAATCAATTAATGACGAAACGTTTGCCTTAGTGCTAGGTGTTATAGATAACGATGGACTGTTTTCGAACATAGGCGAACATTGGTACTATTCGATGTTTGGCACCCATTATATTTGCGTACTGGTGTATATACCTTGAATGAATGACTGTGGTGATAGAGATATACCTATCGAAAATACATTTATTTTAAATTTTTAATGAGATAAGAAGCTATAATGATTCTGCGATGATATTTATTTATTTTGTATCTATACATAAATTTTATAAAATGATAGAGTACGAAATGTATACCTATATATTTAATGATATAAATATATTATTCTTACTAATTAACATATGAATTATGTATGTTTGGTTTTAGATAAATAGTAATTTTATTTACTCATAAATACTAAATAAGGATGTGAATTTGTAGGAAAGTGCATTTTTTTTGTGATTGTGAAACGTAACTTTGAAAGTAGGTATATACCTAATAATTTGAATAATGTAAAAACAAATCGGGAACGATTCTAGTTTAGCAACCTATCGATTTTTTAATTTTTTTTTCCCAAAATATATGTTTTATAGTGCTTTATAAGAATGTAAAAAAAAAGGCCGCTCAAACTTTGTTTTGAAGTTATTGATAAAACACTTCAAAAACTTCATTTTTTTCGTTACGCGCATTTAAAAAAAAAAAAAAATACTTACAATTGAATATTTTTAATTTTTTTTTTTTCAAAATGTATAGTTTTAAGCGTTTAATAGATTGGTGAAATCAAAACTTTCCTAACATACTCACTTTTGAAGTTTATGCACGTAAAAATTGAAAAACACTATTTTCAAGATTCTTAATAAATCCTTGATAAAATTAGCTGAAAATCGGTTTGTTTAATATTTATAATTTTACTGTGTACAGTTTTTGATGAAAAAAGTTTTTAATGAAGTTAGAATTGTGCTATCTAGCTTAGTTTTAGAGTTACGGGTATTAAAAGTTAATAAACGGGGTCGCGGCGGAAAAGCATACCTCCCTAGGGGCATGTATGTATATTAGGACAGTGGTGGTCAAACTCTAGGATGTATTACCAGTGAGTGGCGAAAAAAAACTTTTAAGTTTTAATAAATATCATACCTACCTAAAATTAAATCATGTACAGAAAATACTAATTTAAACAACTGGTGTATGTTTCAAGTTTCTACTACTAATAATTTTTAACTATAGCAAAAATCTAAAATTATTTGATAGTAAATCGTTGCTTTATGAATGAATTTTGAATTTCGTAAAAATTTTAACTAAGATAAAAAAATTTTAATTGGCCAAAGTTCAAGTTTTTTTAAAATTAATGTAATCCAAACTTGTACCTACTTTTTCACGATTTTGACATATTTCGTAAAAAAAATTGAGTTCAAATTTGAATCAATACATTCATCACTTCATTCATAATCTAAAATAACTACTGGTCACCTGGTACCTACTATGTTATATACATTATAGCTGAGTAATTTATTTAAAGTAATTACCAATTGAATACTTTGTAGGCACAGCGTCTTGTATAAGTCTACTATTTGAGGCATTAGGGTTCATATACATAGATGCATCAAAATGGTGAGAACAAATATACCGTTTTCTCAGCTTTTTTGGACTCAATGCTTCTAACTTAATATTTCCTTAATAATATAAAATATTGAAAAACAAAAGTATATGAAGAATTATTACAATATGTTATATTAATTCATATTTTATTCCTACCCGAGTTTAAAATCCATTTTTTTGCAAGTTCAGTATCTTTTGGAATTGCATGAAAAATTACATTTTTAGAATTTCTTCTATTCATTTTGCAATTATAAAAAGCACATTTATCACCGGACATTTTAATAATAAAATAATAGAAAATATTAATACGACTATAATCGTGCACTCGTACCGTGGGCTCGAATCTATTGATTTCAATCAATGAAATGAAAATACAAAACGTTTTCATAATATATAAATATAAATAGTTGGTATTTATAAATAAAAAATTATAAGGATTACGGTCGACGGCGATCGACGACGATAACAATGCGACGGGCGGTTATAAATAATATATTTTAATTATTTAATTTTATTGTAGACAAAATATCTTATCGCGTTCTATCGGGAATAATTTCCGCGCAGCATATTTTGTATTGCAGTGAGCGATCTATAGTATTTATAATCAATGGTAGTATGTTATACACGCTCGGTTGGTATTGCATCGGGGCGAGCGTGAGAGTGCGCGGCGGCGCCTAGTGTATTAGTGCGGTAACGAGACACGAGAGTATGCCACTTGCACTTGACACTCTGTTTTGTCTCGTTACATACTATACAGCACTAATAAACATTTATAAACATGTAATACAGATATACAATATAATTTAGTTCTACAAAACGTATGAAAATATTTAATAAGAAAGTGTAAGTGAATTTATATAATATAAAAATGAAAAAAAAATAAGTGTTGTATGCAACTTAATGAATATTTTACGGTACGTAAAAACAATTTTTATATACAATCAGTGGCGCATTTAAGGGGGGGGGCAACTGGGGCAAATGCGCCGAACGCTTAATTTTAGGGGCGGGAAAATTATTATAATTTACCATTACACAAAACTGAGATATTTTCTATTTTCGATTTTGTCTGGTATATTGATATGGATGTATAATAAATAATAATAAATTTATATATTAAAAAAATCTGAAAAATAAAAATAAAGATTATAAACGGTTTCATACGGGTCTATGAGCACGGAATTACGATAATCTCAGATATAATTCTTCTTCTTTTTCTGGCTTTCATAACTCTCCAAGAGTTTTCGCCGCCATCACCAAATCACCCCACTTATAACGATCCTGCACAAACTCCCTCCAATTCTACACTCCAAGATTTTCCAAATCCTTTTCTACAATATCCATCCATCTCTTTCGAGGACGCCCCCGTGGCCTTTTTCCTTTTGGTTTCCAATTTAGTACTATTTTGGTTACTGAATCAGTATTCCGCCTCATGACATGTCCTAGTCATTGTAACCTTAGTCTTTAATCGTCGTTCTGTTATACTTGTAGAAGTCCATACTTTACAACCATATGTTAGTATCTGTCTTATGATTGATGTATAGAGTCTTAATTTTGTTCGTTTTGAAAATAATTTAGACTTAAAAAATTTTAATAAGGCGAAAAACGCTCTCCCTGTTTTTGTTATTCTCGACCCGATCTCATAGGACCAATTATTTTTTTGTATTTAGTATTGTACCTAGATACTGAAACTGTTCGACTTTTTCATATGGTAGCATCTCCAAAACATCTAGCGATATGTCCATGTCCAATAATTCCATTCATTTTGTTTTGTCTGCGTTTATGTGTAGCCCTAATCGTTCTGCTGCATGTTCTAATGCTTCAGTAGCTCTCACTGTATCATCCAATAATTCTCCTATGATGTTAAGATAATCTGTAAAACCTAACACTTTTATATGATATTTATCTACGCTTATTCCTCTTGCTTCGCTTTGCAAAACTCGTACTGCCTTTTCCAGGGCTTTGTTGAATAATAATGGGGATAGTGCGTCCCTCTGTTTTAGTCCCGTTTCAAAATTAAACGCTTCTGACGCAATACTTTCTACTCTGACTTGGTACTTCTCTCCTTCTATAGACAGTTTGGTTAGATTTATTCATTTTTTTGGAAAACCAAAATCTTCCATTATGTTGTATAGATTATTTCTATGAATGCTGTCATAAGCTTTTCTAAAGTCAACAAACATTTGCCACATGTTTTGGCGATATTCATATTTCTTCTCTATTAAACGCGCTATTACCGATAACTGCTCTATGGTTCACCTCCCTTTGTGAAATCCACTTTGGTACTCTCCTAAACATTCTTCTGCATAAGGTGTCAAACGGTTTAATACAATTTTGGAGAAAACTTTGTACACTGAATTAAGAAGGGATATCCCTCTATAGTTGCTACATTCAGTTTTATCACCCTTCTTATGGAGTGGTATAATTATTACTTCGTTCCAGGTTTCTGACATTACTTCCTCCAACCATACCCTATGACATATCCTGTAAATGAAGTTATACATATCCTCTCCGCCAAATTGTATGAGTTCCGATGGTATGCTGTCAGAACCTGGTGCCTTCCAGTTTTTAAGGTTCTTTATTGCTCCCTTGACTTCTTCCTTCGATATTTCTTTTATAAAAGGTTCCGCTTTCTGATATGTTGCATTTTCTATCGGGTCTGTAGGTATTGTGCCATTCAACAGATCCACAAAATATTCTTTCCATCTCACATAAGTATTTTACCGTCACTATCCTTTATGGCTTTCAGGGTTGGGTTGAATGTACTATATTTTTTAATGGTTTTGAAAAAATTTCATATACTACCTTGAGACCTATCTTTTTCTGCGTTTTGTAAAATTTCATTCACGAAGCTTCTCTTTTCTCTCTGTAATAGTCGCTTACACGTTCTTCTTTCTTTTTCATACTTTTCCCTGCTAAGCTGGTCCCCTAATATATTATAGTTTTCTCTCGCTAAGCGTTGTGCCTCAATTGCTTTTCGACAGACCTCATTGAACCATTTTTCCTTATTCTTTTTGCTTCCAGTTTTTCCTGTAGTTTGTTCTGCTACTTCCTTTATAGTATTTATGGCCTGGTTCCATTCTGAATCGATATCTTGCTCTTGGATGTTTCTAAACTGATAACTGATTTTAGCTGCATACTTACTCTGAGTCTCTATATTCTTTAACGCTTCTAGATTTACACTAAACTGGTTCCTTTTTTTTTCTACACTGTTGTGATCTTGTAGTTTAATCTTGAATTTTGATATCAGCAAAAAGTGGTCCGTATCACAATCAGCCCCTCCATAGCGTCTTACATCCACAATACATGACCGAAACCTTCTCTGAATAAGTACATGATCTATTTGATTAATTGTTTTGCCATCCGGCGATCTCCATATTCCCTTGTGAATCTTCTTATGGGGGAAAGTTGTGCTACTTATTACCATATTCTTTGAAGATGCAAAAGATATGATCCTCAACCCATTGTCGTTGCTAATGTTGTGCATGCTTTCTTTTCCTATTGTCGGTTGAAATTGACTCTCTTTCCCACACATGGCATTTAGATCGCCTAAAATTATCTTAATTACGTTTCCTGGTGTTTTGTCATAAATTCTGTCAAGATCTTCGTAGAAGGCGTCTTTGTCGTTGTTGGTGCTTACTTCAGTCGATGCATGTACGCATATTAACACCATGTTTATTGGGGTTGTATCAACTCTCAAAACTAAAATTCTTTCCGAAACAGGATTAAATTCTCTAACATATGGTTCTAGAGATTTATGGATAGCAAAACCAGTTCCAAAAAAGTGTCTATTCTCCAACCCCGAATAGAAGATTACATACTCCCCAACTTTCAATTGTCCTGTACCCGTCCAACGAATTTTCTGAAGTGCTGCAATTTTTATTTCGTAAGTATTTAGTATATCTACGAGATTCTGGCAAGAACCAGTACGAAAAAGGCTTGTTATATTCCACGTCGCAATCTTTAACTCCACAGTCCGTTTTCCATGTCCTAGCTTATATCCAGTTTTCTGTGTCCTAGGATGATTTTTTGATGGTATCATAACATACGACTTTTTACAAAGGTGGGGTTGTTAAACCCACACTTAACCCCCAACCTGGAGGACCTGACTACCCCAACCAATGAAGGTCAGGGTAGGGCTGCTGCAGTGCACAAGGTGCACTGGGCGATGGGAGCGCCAAGATATAATTAATATTAATATAAATATTAACTGATTTATTTATATATATTATATATAGCCTGTGGAGCAATTCCATTTTACCAACTAATACAAGTTAAAAATAACATAATATCCATTAATATTTTTCCGAGCGTCGCCGACCAGTTTAATTTTGTTTTTTTTTTCAATGGGTTCAAGTGTAACATTATTTTTAGCTGTGTGCTGTGTTGTACTCATTACTCTCGGTTAATAAGTATAATATTACCAATGCTTATAGATGCTTTGTGTTTATACTTTATACTTTTCTTTACTTTTTGATGTTTATATTTTTATTACTTTAAAAGATAGTATTAAGCTTGCCAGTATTTCGTCTATAAACTATTAGTTTAAAACTAGTAACTACAGCTTTAGATCTAATTGGTAAGTACAATGTTACTTAATGTGATTTAACAGGGATGCCCGCAGTAATGTTTAAACAAAAAAAAACTTAATTGATTGAATTTACATATTACATCATATTTTATTCTTTTATTTAAAAAATATTGACAATCTCCTTTTGTTTGAAGCAAATAAATTAATTGAATCATCAATTTGTTGATTAAATAATTGTATTTTAAATCAATTTTTTAATTGATTTAAAAAATAACGATAAATGTACCTAATAATAATAATGTCTGTCAAAATGTTTCAATTTCCGTCGACGACGGGGTGCTTTTATAATTTATAATCTCGTATGCTTACCAGTGGCGGTTATCCTATGGTGCATGTGTTGCTTAAGCAACACATACAAAATTTGGTGGGTAGGTGGGTACCTGGGTGGGTGGTTAGATGAATGTTGCCATGTTGGGCACTTGCCACTTGAGTAATTATTTATTATACTACGAGTCTAGTTACAATAAGTATATGACAATGGGTATATAGTCTATGACAATTAAAACAAAACAATACTAAATAATATTATTGATAACAAAACATAAATAATAAGTAATAACGCTGTGTATAATTCCTTCATCATAATCACAGAATTCTGTAATAATATAAAATTGAAGTTATCGTCATCATTTTCGCGTTTCGTGGAAAAATATTATTATCTGGCTAAAAATAGCCTAAAATAAAATTGAAATAATATTATCTCAGTCCATAGACATATCGTTCTTCGAAATCACATAGGTTACAGCCGATTTCTGTATACTGCCGTCTATTGTGTTTAAGTTTTAACCACTTTTATTTAAGAATATTAAGCACAAATCAATCTCATAAAGTAATTTATTTATACCGAGAATATGAGTTCTGACAATTCTGTTTGTAAATACGATTGCGGGAAATTAAGTTCATCAATGAACGATACAAATTGGAGTAGACACATTAACTCGTGTAAAGTACGAAAATTTGAAAGGAACTCGCATAGTATAAAATCGTTTTTTTCTGAAAACGAGAACAAAATAAGCAAATCGATTCACCAAATTACTGATGCAAAAGATGGTAAGTATCTACTTAATTTAATGCTTTATTTTGTTTGAAAATAAAAATACATACAAATAATTTTATATTAATATAATTATATTTATATTAATAAGTATAATAATAATGGGTGAAATAATAAATTACTAGTTATTAGTTAAGTACTTAAGTATGCTTATTGTCTATTGGCTATCTCATACTACTATTATTCATTATTGTACTATAACATACCCATTGTTTTATTAGATATCACATTACTTAACCCACTACTGTTAATTTGGAATATAGAATCAGAGCTGGGTATGATATCATTATTGAATATAAAGTTAGTTTTAAATGAATACATGTTTTTAGCTCTTGTTGATGTGAATTATGATTTAATTGAAGATCAAATTATACCAGTTATTAATGAATCTATGGGTGATTGTGAATTTCAAAAACATACTGAAATCAGCTCATGTTTGCAAAATAAAGGTATGTACCTATCCATATTGCATAAAAATATTCTGAAATTTAAAGAGCTAAAGCAGTATTGATTCAATATTTAAATTTTCTTTTTTCTTTAACATTCAAAAAAATTATCTAAATTTGCTAGTAATAAGTACCTACTTACAATAATTAAATGTTGTTTAATAGTTTATAGGATTTTAGTATTTTACATTTAAATACTTTACCATGTTGTGTTAATTTTATGTGGGTAGACTAACTAATTTTGTATTTAGTAATAACTATTTACCTATCTATTATATAGATTTGCAATTATATTTTATTTGAATTGATAAATACCTTTATTTATACCTATCTACTTGAATTATTATAGATTATAGAATTATTATACACTACATTGATTATGGATTGTTTTTTTTTTTAAATTTCTTTTTGTTAATAGAAAAAATTGTAAATGTATTGCAAAGTAATAAAATTGTTGGAACAGATGAACTAATTACAAATTCAGCAACAATATTAGGTAATAATATAAAATAATAATTATTTATTTGATTAATGCATGTTTTATATTAATAATTTGCATTATTCTTTTTTCCTTAATTTTGGAAAAATAGTAGTAATATATATTAATTTTTTTATTGTAATTACTAATTAGGTTCAAGTGAAAAAACATTGATCACTGAGAATACTGACCTTAGTGACAATAATGATCTTACTGATAATTTGGATGTACTCTCAAATGATCCTAGTACTTTTTGTATGCTGCCAAGTCTTCCACAAGAGATTATTGAGTTTTTCATTAAGAAAGGTCCAATGCAACCTACTCAATTTGACTGGCCACATAATCAGTCATTTCCCAAGGATAAATATGGTAGAAGTTTTCAATCAGCCTGGTACTGGAAAAGTCTTCCAGGGAACATTCAAGTACGAAGAGATTGGTTATGCTATTCTATTAAAGATGATAGTGCATTTTGCTTACATTGCATAATATTTGGTAAAAATTTAAATCAATCTTGGAGAAAAATTGGATTTAAAACATGGACCAGAGCAATATCTAGTATCCAACATCATGAGTGTTCAGATCGTCATATAGAAGCTTCACTTAAATTTAAACTAAGGAAAAGTTCATTGTCAGTTATTCCCCTTTTACGGGAAAAACTCAATCAAGAAAAAGCTACTTATAGGGAAATCGTAAGATGTTAAATCGATATAGCACTTTTTTTGTCAGAAAATAACCTCGCATTTCGTGGTCATCGAGAAAATTTTAAAAAGATAACCACTAACAAAGGCAATTTTATAAATTTAGCTCGAGTAATGTCAAAATATTCACCATGTTTATCTACTTATATTGAAAAATTACAGACTTCAACCAAAAAACCAGAAATTAATTATTCATCAAAATTGAGACAAAATCAATTAATCTCATCAATTGCACTAAACATAAAATTTAATATTCAAAAAGACTTGAAAATATCAAAATTTTTTAGTATATCTGTGGATTCGATCTTTGACCTTTCTCGAAGAGAACAAATTTCTTTCATCATCAAATACATTGACAACAATGGTGATATTTTTGAACGACTATTAGCTTTAAAATATTCAGCTATCACTACAGGAGCTCAATTATTTAAAACATTTGAAGAAGTATGTTCTAAATTAAGTGTTGATTGGACTAAATTTTTGGTGGGGTAATGATATGATGGAGCTCAGAATATGAGAGGTGAAACAAACGGCTTACAACATTTAGTTAAAAATAAATGTCCAACAGCTACATTTATTTGGTGTTCTGCACATCGCCTTAACTTGGTCTTGAATAAAGCAGTGAGTTGTAATAATGATGCCATTGATTTATTTGGAAATCTTGAACTAGTTTACAATTTTATTACTGGCAGCAAAAAAAGATTTACGGTTTACGAAGATTTTCAAAGTAAATATTCAAATACCGGACAAAAACGAAGACTTAAACGTGTGTCAACCACAAGGTGGATGTCACAAGATTATGCTTTGCAAGCTATTTTGGATACTTTTGATTCTGTAATTTATACACTTGAACAAACTAGAGACACTGAAGGTAGAAATGATCACAGTGTAGGTCATTTGGCTGGTTGTCCATTAAATTATCTGCTTCCAAAAGATTTATTATAACAGCAATAAGTTAGGTTAGGTTAGGTTGATGTCTTATCACCATTGAATACCATATTACAATCTTCAGTTCTAGATTTTTTTGCTGCCATACATAGTATTTCTAATGCACTGTTAAAAATTAATAATCTTCGACAAAAGGATGAAGTATTTGAAAGTTTAATGACTAAGGTTTATGACTTAATTTCTGACAAAGGAGAATTCATTTTTTCAGATCTACTAGATAAACGTATCCGTATAAAACAGAAAATGCCTGGTGAAAAAAATCAAGTGATTGCCCTATGGTTTGCCCTGTACAAAAGTTTAAAGTTGAAACATTTTTTAAGTGTTTCGATGTTTTAATAAATAATATTAAAGAATATTTTAACACAGAGATGATTGGAATCTATAAAGATTATCATTGCTTACAAAAATAAGGATAGATGAAATTAAAGAAAATCCAGATTCTCTACCTGAAGATAGCTTTCTAACTTTTTGTAATATTTATTCCAATTTTTTGAATCAGGATAATTTAAAAAATGAGTACATACAGTTTTGCAATATTTATAGTTCATTTGAAGAAACTATACAATTACCTATTTATCTTCACTCTGAAATAAATAGCAGTTTGGTATTAGAATGGGAAGAAGAAGAACATAGCGAAGAAGAAGGTGATGAAGAAGATGAAGAAGAAGAAGAAAAAGTAGAAGTAATAAAAAACAAGAGAAAAGAAGAATTGCTTCCATCTAGAAAAAAAGTTACAAATGTTGATAGCATAAAGACTGTATATAAAATATTTCAAGTCAATCTATTAGCTACTATATTTTCTTTGATAGATAGAGCTTTAAAAATTATTTTGACCTTACCGGTTGCCAGCGCATCAACGGAATCCAGCTTTTCCAAACTAAAAATTATAAAAAATAGACTTCGGACCTCAATATCTCAAGATAAGTTAGAAGATTTGATGATTATAAGTTATGAGAAAGATATTTTTAAAAGTATTAACCATGAAGATGTACTAAAAATATTTTCCGAAAAAAACAAATAAAAGAACAAATCAAATATTTAAAGTATAATTGAAGAAAAGGATTTCTTAACAAAACAAACTTCCGAAGGCTTGAGGGTAACATTATATTCTACCATAGATTTAACCAAATATTTACTTGATTCATGTGGATTTGATTATATTCTCCCTGGTAAAATGTGTCAAGATCCTCTTGAGGTAAGAATAATGTAAAATAAAATATTATACTTGTACCTACATGTAAATTAGACTTTTGTTTAAAACTAAATGTTATTTTTCATTAGTTTATATACATATATTTGAAATGTGATAAATTATTAATTTTAAAATATAATTTTAGTTAAACTGTTTATTTATTAGTTAATTTACAGTTGATAACCTACTTACATTTATTATTATTTTTTTTTTTTTAGAAATTTTTTGGTATTATTAGACAGTCAGCAGGTCCTAACGACCACCCTACTACACCAACATTTTTACATTTATATAAGCTTTTATCAGTATACTCTATATTAAGACCACCGAAGTATGATAACTGCACAGTAAATGAAACAGATATTGTAAGAATATCACTGTCTGATATTAAAGAAATATTTCACAGTACTTCTGAAAGATGTGAAAAAATAGAGCATTTAAAAAATAAGCTTGACCAACTTATAGAAAATGGACTATGAGAAGCAAGTGAAGTTCTTCCCAGTATATATGACAGTTATCCAGATTCAGAATCTTGTGGCAGGGATTGCATAATTTATTATATATGCGGGTACGTATCAAGAAAGATTTTAAAGGGAAAATCTTGTAAAACGTGTATTAGTTTTTAGAGAATGGAAATTCTCATCATCCTGCAGCTGAATTAGTTACATTTAAATCAAGAGGTCAATTAAAACACCCTAACAAATATTTATTTGAGTTCCTAAATAGAGTTGAAGATAGTTTTGCACTGCACTGTTCTGACTTTGATGTATTTGAAAAAGTAATTAATGAAATTACAGAAAACTTAAACTTCTAATACCCATGTTCTTTACATTTAGTTGATGTTACTGTTGAAATTATAGTATATTATTTACAAATGCGAATGAGCTAATTTACTTATCAAGAAAATTTGAAATGTATGAAAATCTCCAGAGAAAAGAAAAAACATTCTAAATTATACAACATATAATTGCTTGTTATTGTTAATATAATATATAAATAAAAATGGATAGAATAAATATAAACACATACAAGATGCTTATAGCTTATTGCTTATATTTTATTATACTTATTTATATGTACCTTATCAAATTATTCTTCAAATTATTTCTGCAACTATTAATTATGCTTTTTATTGCTATGCAGCCTGCAAGTATATCAGATCAAATCATTTTTTTTTATCTAGTTATTAATTATTAATTTAAATTTGTTACAGATTGCAAGAATCTAATATTGATCTACCGTTTGATAAAAATATGAGTACTACCAAATTTCATACATGATTTTCAGTCTAAATATAATAACAGTATTATTGCACAGGGATTGAGGGATAGCTGGATAAATGTATATTTCATAAGGGGCAGTTAAAATATGTACTTGATGGTTTACAAATCTCCCTTTATAAAAAAAAATGGAATGGAACAGTATTCAAATTAAATATTATTTGTTTTAATTTATATTAATAATAATTATCAAATTATCAAATCCACGCCCTACTATAATAAGTAATAACACTAGTAACTATATAGTAGGTATAGTGTATACAGGGTGTAACAGATAGAACTGACTTTTGGAATAACTTTTTTTCTAATCAATTTTTTTTTATTTTTTTTTTTTATTTATCATTTATAGACCCTAGCGCTACATGTAAAATTTATTTTTTCTTTTGTTTATTTTGTAGTACTGAAAATAATAAAATTTAAATTAAATTAAATGTTTTTATAACATATTCAAAATTGCCATTTTCTAAGAATATTATTTTTAAGGGTTGCAGCGTTTAAATTTTTTATTTTAATTCGGTCGTTGATCCAATATTACCAATTAAAAACTGAATTATACGAGGCGCTTTTTGTGTATTTGTACACTTGCACTTATTTAGTGATGATAAAAAATATCAGGGACAGTGATTGATAATAGTAAAGTAACACTAGTAACAATAACAACCTGTTACTCGAGGGAAATAACTGTTATTCTGATAATTTGGTCTTACTGATTAGGGACTGGTTCGTTGGTTATAAATTTACTGCTACAGTGGCGTTATTCTCTGTTACCCTGTTATCAATAGTGTTGCGTTGTTGTTAGCCGTTACGGGTCAGGTTATTGATATTTTTTAATTGTTCTATTTGTTCTTTTCTAATAACACTAATAAGTGTACAACAGTAACTGTTACCATAAATATTTATGATTTTAACTGTTATTTTTTGAGAACCGTTTGTAACAGTAAGTTGCCGTAATTGATAACAAGTTGCCATCACTAACTTATTAAGCGTTGCACGTTGGCAATCAGAGATATCAGCTGATGACTTATAAAAGTAATACACTAAGGATACAGTCTACAAAAATAATTTATATTTTTAATAATACGTCATAAGCTTCACGTTATACGTACAAATTATATTCCTATGCAAATAATAATTTTGCTCGTCAGATTAAAACAACATTTTTTAGTAGAGTACAAATCTATTTATAGATCTATCTTAATATTATCGCGTCTGCAGCAGGTTGATAAAAACTGTTTGCGACAATTGATATAGTTATAGACAGTTCATGGGTTTATTGTGGTTATAAGTGCAACAAGATATAATTGTATATTGGTATCTTAGATTTTGATAATTTAACTTAATTTTAATTTTTAAGTGATAAACTGATAATCGATAACCAGTTATCATAGAAATATTGAAAATTTACATAATATTCTGTACACGATAGAAATAAAATATTTAATATTTACTATTCAGTTATTTCTATCATGATTCTTTATTTCTATGGTTGTTTTATGCTAAATAACACAAATGTTCGAACCATAAATCAGAATGTAATGCTATATATATTATAACAGTTGTGGAAATTCAAAAATCGCAAAAAAACGATGGTAAGTATATTTTTCACAATATTATACAACACTATTAAATAATTATAACTTATAATATATAATTTGTTAATAGTTACTTTTGGGAATTTAATCATTAACGCATTGAAAGAATACAACTTCAACTTAATATCAAAATTTTTAAAATGATGTAAGTATGATTGAAAAAAAAACACTTCATCTATTTATTCATGATTTATTTCTATATATTATATTATGTAATTAAATTTTATTTTTTTTTAGAAATTGTTATTTTTCAAGCGGACTCGGCCAAAAAGTTGGTGCTTGGTAGCGATTAGGTGTGCCTTTTTTATTATCCTGCATTGGGCACCTTGGTGTATTCTATAACATAAAAAAAAAAAGTTATGTTAAGTTAAATTAAGTTAATAGTTTAAATATTAGATACTTTATTTTTTTCGCCTTGCCAGTAGGTATGTCTGGCTTTAGCCTTTCTCACTAAATAGCGATCTTCCAAGGACTGTTCTTTGAGTGAGATCTTTTTTAAGATCTCATTGAAGTCACTATGCTTTGGGCACCACCATTCATCGCATTTCTAAACAAAAAAAATATTACTTTAATAATTAAAACTTATAAACAGAGTGATATTTTATCATTGAACACTCATTATATCAAAAAGTTTAAGTGTTTTTTTGAAAATATATTTTTACATAGTTTCGTCATTTACAAAACAATGTTTTTATTTAAACGTTAGTTTAAAATAAACTAACGTTAATAAATATTAATAAATATTTATTAATATTAATAAATATTTGTATGTTCTGAGCACCTTTTTTACAGGGAGATTTCTTCATTTCAAGGGGGCATTTCTACATGCTCCCCCGTGTAACAAAATTCTCAAAAAAACCTTAATGTATGTTCTGAGCACTTTTTCCACAGTAGTCAAATTTTTTTTTTTTTTTTTTTAGATGAAATAATATCGCTAACTCAGATTTAATGTGTAACACAATGCGGTGTTAACACAATACGGTATAACAATCTGACTACTAAAAGTAACAATTTACAATTTATTTATTACTTATACATGTTGGCTACACTGAGCTGTAATTCTTTAGTAACAAAATTATTTTTTTCTTTACATTTTAGTAACTAATTTACCATCGTTAAACCAAGTTGTGTTTTATGTTTATTTTTTCTATCTCTTAAGAATATATTTTTTATAGTAATACATTTTGATTTTCAATACCATTTAAAAAAATGAACTTACAAAAAACTAGCAATGACATTTCTTCATTAGTTTCTTTAGTACGAAACAAATCATTCCCAACATATCCGGAATACATTACATTTACATCCAGATTAAAAACGTATGATATATTACCATCAAAAATATCTCAAAATAAATATTTATTGGCTGATTGTGGTTTCATATACAGAGGAGTAAAAGACGTTGTAGAATGTTTTTTCTGCGGACTTGTCTTATACGATTGGAAAAAAGACGATATACCATGGATTGAACACTCGAGACATAATCCGGAATGTGTATATGTATTATTATCAAAAGGAAATCACTTTGTTGAATATGTAAAAACCAAATGCGGAAAAGCTAAATGTAATTGTGAAATTGAATCATATGATACCACTTGTTAGTATATTAAGATTTATAAAAAAAAAAAAATGTTATATAATAGGTATCGAATAAATTATCGAATTCTATTAAACAACTTAAATGTGTTATTATTCAATCCTGTTTTTATCTTGTAAATACGTGACCTAATGGATAAGGCGTGAAGTTCTGTTTAAATAATATAAGGTTTAATTTCAGGTTTGATGCAAATTAATGTAAGTATATAATCATTAATAATTAATAATTCTTCTCACCCTCCCTCCACACTTATCAATTAGGTCACGTATTTACTTTTACATTTTTTTTTTTTTAATAATTTTAGTCATAGAGTATAATTTATAGGGGGGTGTCTACTCTATGATTTTAGTATAAAATGTTGTTATATTTAGCAATATTATCAGTATATGATAAACACTCTAACAATCATAGCACTACTTCAACAAACGTAATTCATTAGAATAAAAAAAAATAAAAAAATATCTATAAGAATTTAAAGACCGCTAGCTACAATATGATTTCACCAGTTGTTTCAAAGTCAGTATTCGAAATTCGACCGTATGGTAAAAAAAGTGTAACAGTTGGATTGCTTGTTAACAAAAAGATTTCAATCGTTATATTATTAGAATGTAAAATAACTAAAAAGATTTTAAACCTTGATCTTGAACAATGGCTTACATTAATGTGTGAAAATAATTACAATACAATTATCGATAATCTGCAAACTCGATGTAAACGTGTAAGAATAACTGACAATTTAAGTTATTCTGTTAATGTGAAACAGTCTTCAATTATATTACATTCTAATGAAAATTATATTACTTTATCACATACCGATTTACACCGTTTGAAACAATTGCAACACTGTATTGATTTATATATTATTGAAAAACAAAAAAAATTGTTAAGTTATCAAAAGACTTTTGACACGGCATATTCACTAATTATGGCAGATGTAAATGGGTTACCTTTTTCTTGTCATCAGAATGAATTTACAAACCAATATATTCAGAATTATGACTTAAGTTATAGTAATATGGAGTCTAACGATATTTCTTTTATGTATGAATTATTACAGTATCATTATAACTCACTATCAGATATGATATTACAAGACTTAGTAGTCTAATTTTTTTTTTTTTTTTTTTCAATCAGCTGTTAACCAGTAATTTATATATAGTTTTTGTTTTATATACATAAATAAAATATAATATAATATAATATTTAATTGATATACAATGTGAGTGATGGTATAAAAAAAATAAAACAAGTATATTTAAACTGAAAATTTTTTTATTTTACATAGTACCACCTATTATATATTCAATTTTTTTTATTCTACTGTCATTAATAAATACATTATTATGTCTTTGATAATTTAGATCTTGTTATCTTCCTCTTTGGATCAGTCATAAAGCGCGTGAATATTTTTTGTACAACCTCTGTTAAATTATTCTTAAGTTCTTGATCTTTAGTTTGATCGGTTATCGTTACTTTAAGGCTACATTCAGCATGTTTCCATCTATAAAAAAAAAAAATAAATAAATAAATTTTTTTATTTTTTAATCTTACTGTAATATGATTATTAAAAAAAATCTATTACAAGTATATTATATTAGGCTCTGGGTAAAGCGGATAGCTGGACATATGCCCGGAATACACGAGGCTAGTTTTTCAAGCTAGGATAGCAAGCTAGCTATTCCCAACGCCTATCCTGGCTTACTATCCTGGCTTGGAATAAGCTAGAATAGTTTATACGATGCTAGGAAAAATTGTATTTAATAACAGTTTTTTAGTTTAGTATACTCGAGACCTTCACTTCGGCTGAATTCCGGGCACTTTTTAAAATTTGTGAAGTTCAATTTAGTGAAAATTAATTAAAATGAACCGCATTCGAAAAAAGAATAATGTAATAAGAATAAAACAGTTGCTTCGGCAACTATGTGACATTGCATTAGACGATTTAGAAGTGTTACTAGAAAAACGTATTTGGACAAGACCGTGGATTTTAAGAAGGAAAGAACGTGGATCATCTGCATTACTTTTAGAAGAACTTCGCTGTGAAGATATAGGCGAGTTCAAGAGTATTCTGAGAATGTCGCCAGATATTTTCGATATCCTATTAAGTTGTGTGGCTCCAAAAATTCAACTATGAACTAAATGAATACTATAATGAGAGAGGCTATACCAGCAAAAGTAAAGTTGGAGATCACTTTAGATTTTCTTTCGTCTGGCATCAATTACAGGAAACTCAGTCACTTTTACCGAGTTTCAAGATCTTCAATATGTAAATTTATACCTGAAGTATGTGTCGAAATTTACAAGGCATTAAAAGAAAACATTAAGGTTTGTATTTACTTTATATTTTTATTAAGTCTTTATTATCATTTACTTTTTACATTATTCAATTTATTTATAAATATTATTCATTAAATTGTTTGTTAATTATTACTAATTATACATATTATTAAAATAACTATGCATCTTTAAATGCTCTCATTATAGGATTATCATTATAGTCATCGTAGTTTATATCATTTATTTGATTTTCTTGGTTAGAATTATCTTGATATTCAGTTGTTGACAAAATTGAACCCTCTGTTTGTGATGTTGGTACACTGTTTGATGTCATGTTGGAGTCTGAAGAGTTGTAAAAAGGTGTCTGAAATGAAAAAGTTGTGTTCCCATAGTTTAAATCTTGCAATCGACAACGAGATAATACAGCATTGATTTGATCACGAGCCATAATACACTGTGTAGGAGATAAGTGTTTGAGTTGACTTGCTACGAATTTTCCAAAAATGTCATGTTCATTTTCGTCTGGCATATTATTTTCGTATTCTGGTATATTTTTTAAATCGTCCTTAATTGACCTTATTTCATTTACTAATGACGTCACTTGTGCAATTTTTTTTCTTTTCGTAGTTGGTACAGATGTAGGTATAGAGGGCCTCTTATAAGAAGATGAAGATGTAGATGGTTGAGCATTCAAATTTTTTAAATTTGAAATACTTTCGCTTTTATCAATATTGTCTTCAATATTGCCATTGACCTCATTATTTTCAATATTATCTTCACTATTAATATTGGCATCACTGTTATCTAAAATTTCTTCAATTGTTTCTAACTCTTGACTGTCCTAAAATTTTTTTAAAAAATTGTCTTCATTGAAGTATAAACATACACACACAATTTAAAAAATTAATATTAATATATATATTCGATAATATAC
Organism: Aphis glycines; assembly: GCA_009761285.1. NCBI lineage: Eukaryota > Metazoa > Arthropoda > Insecta > Hemiptera > Aphididae > Aphis > Aphis glycines. Next base: position 33,446 of record VYZN01001422.1, read on the forward strand.
ATTATTTTACTTTGGATTTCATTAATTGTAATATTTACAGCTCCCGACAAATAACGAAGAATGGGCGGAAATAGAAAATGGATTTAAAAACAGATGGAACTTTCCACTATGTTATGGCGCCATTGACGGAAAACATATACAAATTGTAGCTCCCGACAACAGTGGCACTATATATTTTAATTACAAAAAAGTATTCAGTATTGTTCTTATGGCAATAGTAGATGACGATTATTGTTTTCGATATATTGATGTCGGTGCATGTGGCATGGCATCAGATGCAAGTGTATTTAAAAATTGCTCTATTTATAATAAACTAGAGAATAATCTTTTACCAAATGGTGGAGTGATTGTTGCCGATGGTGCATTTCCGTTAAAACCATATATGATGAAACCTTACCCAGGTGACAATTTAACAGTGGCTCAGAAAGTTTTCAACTATCGACTATCCAGAGCTAGAAGAATAGTTGAAAATGCTTTTGGAATATTAGTAAGCCGATTTCGTATTTTTCAAAAACCTATCGCTACTGATGTGAATACAGTGGATAAAATCGTATTAGCAGCATGTGCTTTGCATAATTGGTTACGAAAAGAAAAACGAAATAATTATATAACGCACTGTGATGTCGACCGTGAAGATATTGAGGCAAGAAATATTATTCATGGTACATGGAGAACAGAAACTACAGGCTTAGAAAACTTATGTCGACAAGGAAGTAACCATCCTTCGATTTCAGCAGTCCAAAAAAGAGAAACCATTAAAGACTATTTTAACAACGAGGGTGCGGTGCCATGGCAAGGAAATATGATATGAATATTAATAATATTGTAAATAATATTTAATATTAAGAATAATAATAAATGAATTAATAATTAAATAGGTAGTTTAATTTATTTTAATTAATTTATTAATTATTTACAAAATAAATATAACTTACGATTGTTTTTCTTTTCATTGGAACATTTTTTATAAAACTATGCATTTCCTCGAACCATCTCAATTTAGGTTTATACTCCTCATTAACACCTGCACCGGACCTGGTTGATTTTTCAATTTTTGACAACATTTGACAGTATGTTGCTCTTAAATTTTTAATTTTATTTTTTACTTCATTAACTGTCATTTGTATGCCGATTGTATTCAATTCTGCACATATTTTTTGTAGTGATGTATCACGCATAGATTTATTTTTATATGATGGAATACTGGCATTCCATAGACATTCTTCTTCGCGATATAATTCTACAAACTTTAAATTAAGATCACCACTTAATTTTGGCATTTTGGCGTATAAAAAAACCTAAAACAACAATACCGATTCACATTTAACAAACCACGTGGCGTAATAAAAGCGTGAACACTGCTCTAGCCGATGATGTACTAGCTTTGCCGTCTACACGGAGATAGAACACTATCTAGGATAGTAAATTCAGTGGTGGGAGGTGTGCTAGCTCAAAAAAAATAGAACGCAATCCTATTAAACTAGCCTGGCTTGACACGCTAGCTTATTAAAATATTCCCTAGCTTGCTAGCTTAAAAACAAAGCTAGTTCTGTTTACACAAAGCTATTATTACTAGCTTTCTAGCTTACTAGTATTACCTTGCTATTCTAGCTTGAAAAACTAGCCTCGTGTATTCCGGGCAATAGTGAATAATGTTAATACATTTTTGAATATTGGTGATTAAATAATAAAGAGCATATAAGTTGTCAGCAATGTGTATCGTCTTTGTATGGATAATGATTTAATATCATTCACTAAACTCTATTCGCCGTAAGTTGACCCACTTGCGCGCATGCATACTGAGCCGCCGGAACGTTCAGACCCCCCACGTCGGAGACAGGTGGTCTGTGATTGGTCAGTGGTGTTCGGCTGTCGACGGTGCTCGTCGTAGTAGTCAGCTGCCGCCGTGCATACAGAATGTACAAAATAATTGTTACGAATTATATCTATAATATTATATTTCAATACGGTATACACGGCATCTGTAATAAATTCAATACGATCGCAACAGTCTATTACTGAACCAAAATACTTACTGTATACATTTTATTATTATTAAGTCGTATCATATATACATAATGTTAGGTATGCTGTAAAGATATTTAATTAAAAATAACACGTAATAAAACACTTACGGTTATAATATACGTAATATAAAATGTTTTATTTTTACTTTATTAAATACACAAATAATTACAATAAATTTAAAAAATGGTCATATTAAAAAAAACAGATATTAAAAACAAATATATTTACAAATTATAAGAATAGTTCAATCCGTATCAGACTCTGAATCAGATGACGTATCTCCAGTAATAGTTAAAGTTACATTTTGTCTCTCCGCTTCAAACACCTCGTCCATAATGTCATCTATTTCCCAAAATCTATTTTCTTCCGTTATCGTGTGTCTTATAAAGTTCTTCCACATATCTGCATCTACTCTTTCTATGCCTTCTATTAAAAGTTTTTTGACATCAGGTAGTTTAAATGTAGTGTTGTTCATTTTTACGTGATTCTTGATCGATGACCAAGCAAGTTCGATTGGATTAAGCTCGCAATGATAAGGCGGCAGACGTAAAATTGTTTTATTTTGTGCATTGGCGATTTCATCAATAACAAATTTGTCATGTTGAGGCTTAATTTTTTTTACGATGTCTAAAAGTTCTCGTATTATCATAGTCCTATCCACCACTTCCCCTTTATTCTCCAACCAATGTATAATATCGGCCTTCTTCGTTGACGCAGTCGGTGCTTTGTCCAACTTAACTGAATGATACGACGCATTGTCCATTACAATAACGCAATTGTCCTTTAGACGAGGTAGAATATTTTCCATCCACTCGTAAAATGTTTGCCCGTTCATCTCGTCGTGGTAATCGCGGGAGTTCTTCTTGGATTCAAAACACAATAATCCATTGTCAACAAAACCATCTTCGACCCTATATGAAGAACAATTAGACGCTTGCCTTTGCCAGACTGATTCACGGAACCGGTCGACATTCCCTTTAGGAATGCGTCACGGTGGGATGTTATTGTTGTATCTTGCCATTCATAATTTGGACAGTCACCAGCATTCACCCAGGTTTCGTCTAAATAATACACATGGCGACCCTCTTCACGATAGTTCCGTATTGATCTCAAGTACCTTCTTCGCCAAAGTATTAACTCGGTTTTTTCTGTTAGAGCACTGTTACGACCTCTCTTAACGTAACGAAATTTTAATTCCTTCAATAATTTAAACATACTAGTACGCGATACGGTTGGCAAATCTTTATCATCAGACACAGCTTTGTGAATTTTATCAACCGTAGGGATTTCGCGTCGGAACCAAATACTGTGTACGTGCCTACGGACTGCATTCCGATCGAAGTCATCGAACGTTTCAGTAATTTGGTTTCTAACTCTCTTGCGTTTTGGAGATATTACCGTTTTAGTTTCCTTGTAATCACTGACGGTTCTATGTACTGTTGATTCACCAACGCCCAATGCTTTTGCAATTATCACCCTCATTTGCCTCATTGACATACTTGGATTATCCTTAATAATTGACTTGTACATATTGACAATACGTAATCGCTCACGTGAACCAACAATCTAAATTCAAAAAAATACAAATTTTAAATTCCAAAATATTATTAAAAAATATCGGGCCCAAAGTTAACGAACTTCGTTTTATTATTCAAAATATATGAAAATATATTTAATCATCAATTCAATTATAATATTTCGTAAAAATTACAACCTATAATAAATACAATCGAGTCGCGAAAACTCGAAAAACTTTTATAATAGCAATTCATTTATGCTTTAACCAAGTCGATTTTTACGGACACCGGTTCTTTTATTCGCGTATGTAATAAGAATAACTATTATTGTATTTCATGTAATACTCACTTTTCCTCGTGTATTCTTAGTTACTGGTGATAATGCTTCTACGCCTTCAATTCCTTGATCATCACTACTATCCATAGCGAGTTATATTGATTAATAAATAAAAATTCGGATAAAAAATAATTGTAAACAGGATAAAAAAATGTATCGTTAACAATAGCGCGCGTTCGCGGAGATAGTGTCGACTGTCGATGGATAATCGAATCACTACGTATACGCCAGGTGCGGTGGCGACGATCATCACTAGCGCTCCGAAGAAGCGGTGGCCTGCGCAACCGCGACCGGTTTTCGTCGAGCGAGTGGGTCAACTTACGGCGAATAGAGTATAGTTTACATTCGTTATAAAAGCGTTTATCCGAAAATAGTCCTGGTCTCTCCGTATATAAATAATATAATATATTATATTACCTGTTCTTGCTATCAACATTCTTAATATTTTTGATCTTATAGTGGCTGATGGTCCAGTACTCGGAACTTCTTTCATCAGTTGGAGATTTAACATTTATCAGATCATCATCTTGTTTTACCGTAATAGTATTTATGATATCAGTTTCAATCTTTTCATTTTGTAGTAATTTTTCAATATTATCCAAATATGAAATATTCTAAAAAAAAAAAAAAAAAATGTAAAATTTACTTTACTGTAAATGTTTTGTTTTACTTACTTTTTTAGCCATTGTTTTATTCTTATTTGATTTGACTTGTTTTATATTTTTATTACGTATGTCTTGTTTTTTCACCGATTTAAATGATTTAACCTCATCATTCATACTCATATTGTTATAATCGTTCTGAAATAAAATAAAATTTGGTAACTAACTAAAAATCTAGTAAAAATATATACGCTACACCTATTTATTTATATCTTTAAGTACGAGTATAATACCTCGAACCAACATAGTTTAGTATTATACAAAATAAAAAAAATATTGTACTTAGTCATCTTCAAAATATAACTAATAATTATAAATTATATAAAAAACATATTATTTTGTACTTACATCACTATCGTTCATCGATTCTTCGTTACTACTATTTACTGAGCTAACAAATGACATTTTTTTTTTTTTTTTTATTCAGTTATAACTTGTAGCTATTAAATGAACTTACGTACTTTCTCTAAAAGTGACTTGCTATTTTGTATTGAGTGATATATTTTATACATTTCAGTTGAAGCATACTGAAACGGAAAGGGTAAAATTATATTGTTTTGATAGAGATGGTAAATTATGTGCGACTATATTTTTTATTATTTGACACCGAATATTATGTTTTTTATAAATATGCTAATTATTATAATGAGATCACACCGTTCTAAATCAAATCAAAATTATGATTATTATTTCATAAGACGGAAATAATATGTAGATTATTATAATGAGATCACACCACTCTAAATCAAACCTAAATTATAATAATTATTATTTCGAAAAGTACCGAGAGTAAATGTGTCGTATCATATCATTCACCTCACACTGCTCAGCACATAGACGACACACGGAAATTTTTTTAATATTTCAACTTTTCAAAGAACATTGTAAGTATATATCATTAAACGTAAAATATAAAATAGTTATAAATCTAAGTTAACTTTTTTTTTTTTACTTATATAATATCAACAGTTTTATCGTAAACATTGAACAACGGTCTCACAAACTTATAATATATCATACCACATCACGACGCTCAACACAAACACACACGGAAAAAGTTCATTTTTTTTTTTTTCAAATATTTCAACTTCACAAAATATCAATGTAAGTATATATCATTAGTATAGATATTATTTTTATAAAAAAATATAGACAGATAGGTGTACGTTACATATAGAATGATTCAAACGAATACATGCACATTATTATTGTAGGTATACGTGTACAATATTCAATTAAAAACTGTTTTTTAAAAATATAAATTACAGTATGTCTTCAATCGTTTCAAACAACAATACACGGGATAGAAAAATCAACAATATTCTAGAATCTTTAGAATATTATCGTACTAACCCAGAAATCACCTTTAGATATGTAGGAGATTATTACCCATTTATGGTAAAGGATCATATATTAAATATTTTAACCGATCCACTTCGAAATTATACATTAGTTGAACTGTTTATACAAAATGTAGGAACCCAAAAGTGGTGTAGCAGTGCATGTTATCATGATGAAAGATCTGGCGGTTTTCAAACTTATTACAATTCTATATACCAGTTTGTTCGATTTAAAGATATAGAAGCGTTTAAAGATTATTGTTATTATACAAAATGTATATTATGTGGTCGGTTTTTAACAAAAGGAGTTTGTTCAGAAAGTAACCCATTCCCTGCTAGTATTGACGTCGTACCTGTACCCGTAACATATTCAAGTTTTTTTGTTTTAGATATGATGAGAAATATATCTCATCATTAAAATTTTAACTAACGATAAAACAATTTTTTCTAAGATGTATACATTTTAAAACGTTAATTATATTGTTATTTAGTTTATTGTAAAAACGCTGTTGAATAATGATAGTAAAATAAATATTAAAATCGCTACTATTCTTTTAACGATAAACAATTATACACAGTTTAAAATAACATTTATTATTATTATTATTATTATTTTTTTTTTTCTTAATCGAAACCATATTTATCTACCCCTATTATATTTAAACACTTTTAAGGTTATTATTATTATTATAATTATACGCTTTATATATACGAACATTGTTAATATAATTCTTACAAGATATTATATTTTAATTACTACCTACAAAATGTTGTATAAATTTCAAATAATGTATTATATTTCGTAAAAAAGAATGAAATGACAACTATTAAAACTTAATATGTTTACGAAAACCATGAATTCATATGATTATATTATTAACGTTGAAATCTATAATGTGAAAGATACAATTAATGTTGAACGTGATTATACATTTAATCACATAAGTTTGAAAAAATACTATGTAGGTACTTGTATCTATGTTTACGTTCAACATTCTTTATTAATATTTTAACTGTGTTGTAAAAATTTATCGCATAATACGAGTTGAATATAACATATAAAGGAAGAAAATAATATCGTATCGTTTACCATTATTATCGTTCAACAAGCGTTCGTATAAACCAAATCCGATCACGTTTGATGACTGTGATTTATCGTTGAATTACAAAAGTACAGTAGAAGCCGCTTATTTTAAATAAATAAAAATAAATATTAGAAAAAAACACTTTGGGACCAAAGTGAAATGTGTCAATTAACCGATTGTTTCTAATAAGCGATTTGTTAAATTTGTAGTAAACCCCAATGCACCTGCATTATATTTTATTACATTATATTATTAAATCAGGTAGAAAATGTGTATTAATTTAAGTAATACACCTGCATTGTAAGCAATAGGCCAGAGATCAGAAAAACATGTTCTTTCCGCCAAATGTTAGCATTGACTCAGCGGAAACACCTGGTTATATTTACATAGTTCAAAGATCACCAGAGATACATGTTTTCCGCATGTTTTAGCCACACGCAGCGGAAACAACAGGTTTACTAATCTTCGTCTAATTGATTCAAATAACCGATGTACTGTTTCAATAATTCAATTTATTTTAAATGTTCTAATATACGGGTGATCCGTTCCCGGCATATTTTGTTTCAATAACGTGATTGTATCAATAATTCGTGTTTCTAATAATAGGCTTCTACTGTATATTAATTATTGAATAAAATATTACCATTTACAGTTTCAAAAATAAAAATAATAAAATGGAATCATCTACGTTCATCAAACTACGAATTGAAGAAATGTATGAACGGCGTGAAACAAATTTTACCGATGCAGACGAAGAAGAAAAGATACACAAAGAAAAAATAAGAATAATAAACCAAATAATTAGAAAATTAAAAGATGAAAAAAAACAACTTAAACTTAACTATGAAAAATCACAATATGCATTAATTAAATCTCAATTAAGTATACGCAATTGTTTAAATTCACTGCACAAACAATTAGAATCTTTGAATCTAGACTAAAACTATTCTAAAACTTTGCTATATTTATCATATAATAATATACATTAAATAATATAATGAAATAAATATGAATATGAATATGAACAAATGTATTATTATTATTATTTTTTTAATATAAATTTATTTACAGTTACATAATGAAAAGAAATACAATTACTAAACGTAGACGGATGGAATCAGCTGTTAAGGGTGAACTTGTTGAAATTGAACGATTTAAAAACTGTTCGAGAACGTTTATTGTTAAAAACAAGGAAGAAATAATAGACTACTATGTATTTTTTAGTTATGTTTCTGAAATGTTAATTTCTAGGTTAACACAATCAAGCCAGCAGTCAACAATTAAATTTAATTTACATGTTGATAGCATGTATGAACAACTATTAACGAATGAAGTACAAGATATGTCATTTAAAACAACAAACGTATTAGCATGCAAATCATCCAATTTTAATAGCTTATTAAACAAAATGTTTAACAAACTATTATCTGAGGAAGAACAGTTTATATCAAAAAAATCAGGCTGGTCACTTAAATCTATAGATTGTATACAATTACGAATTAATACAGTTAATCCTCTTAAAGGAGGAAAAACATATTTAGATTTACCTAGTCATATTAAAAAAAAAAAGCAGTTATTAATGTAAAAAATAACGATAACGAATGTTTCAAGTATTCAATACTAAGTAAGTACGATAATCGTTTGAATAAATCTCGGTTTAACAAAAAATATTTTGGTATGTTAGAAAAAAAAAGTGGGTTTAATTTTAAATGCATCGATTTTCCAACACCTATAACTCAGTTAAAAAAATTTGAAAAAATAAACAATGTATCAATAAATATTTACAGCTTAGATGATAATAATGTAATTTACCCATTACGTATAACCAATATTGAAAAAAAAAAAATCATTTTGATCTTTTTCTATTTGGTGATAATAATACAGCTCATTATTGTTATATTAACAACTTCTCGAGGTTTATTAGAAGCCAAAGAACTAAAAATTGTTCAAAATTGATTATATGTAAGAGATGTTTTACAAGTTTTGGAAATAAACCGTGTAAAAACAAACTTTGGGGTGAAACAGGATTAATTAGACATAAAGAAATGTGTATTAAAAATAAATTAGGAAGACCTATAATGTTTGAAAAAGGAGATGACGATTTCATATATTTCAAAAACTATAAAAATACTCAACGAATCCCAATTGTTATATACGCTGACTTCGAATGTATTTTAAACCCTAAATAACCTGATAAATTCTTTCAAAATGGTAACAAAAAAAAAAAAAACTCATATCACACATTTACATAAACTTATAAGTTACGGGTTTTATGTAAAAGTTGACTATAATATTATTTCGAAAAAATTAATAAAAAAGTTTGAAATTCCTAGAAAAGTAGTAATATACAGAGGTAAAAATGCCGCAAAAAAATTTATGAATAGTATGATAATTATAGGAAATAAAATTAATGATATTTATAAAACTCATTTACCAATTAACGAATTGACTTTAAAAGAAGAAAAAAATTTTCAAAAAGCTAAGGTTTGTGAAAAATGTTTATTAACTTTTAAAGATAATAATTTGTTAAAAGTTCGAGATCACTGTCATATAACTGGAAATTACAGACGATGTATTTGTGTAAAATGTAATTTTCAGCTAACTAATCCATCATTTGTACCAATCTTCTTTCATAATCTAGCATATGACAGTCACTTTATAATTCGAGAACTTGGATGTAACGATAAAGATATTCATGTTATACCTAATTCATCTGAAAAATATATATCATTTAGTAAAGCAATCGCGCCAAAATTTAACATAAAGTTTGTTGATACATACCGTTTTATGGCTGAAAAATTAAGTAAACTAGCAAAAAATTTATCGGAAGATAAGTCGAGGTTTAGAGAAACTATTAAAATATTTTCTATTGATGTGTTAGATTTAGTTACACGAAAAGGAGTCTTCCCTTATGAATATGTTGATAGTTGGAGTAAACTTAATGATTCTTTTTTACCTTCAAAGCTTAAATTTTATAACACTCTAACTGATGAAAATATTACTGATGACGATTATATACATGCGAAAAATGTATGGAACATGTTTAATATAAAGACATTAGATGAATACAGTGATCATTATTTAAAAACTGATGTTGCTATACTAGCTGATGTGTTTGAAAATTTCAGAGACTTATGTTTATCTACTCTTGAGCTAGATCCTGCTTATTATATGACTGCTCCGGGATTTGCGTATGACTGTATGCTTAAATATACTAAGATCGAATTATAAAGGTTAAAATGTCCTAACATGCTTTTGTTTATCGAGAACTCAATTCGTGGGGGAATAACTCAATCAACTAAAAGGTATGCTAAAGCAAATATACCAAATATTGAAGGATTGAATTATAATTCTAACGAACCGATTACATGGTTAACATATCTTGATTGTGTAAATTTATATGGAAAGTCTATGTTAACAGAATTACCTTTTAAAGATTTTGAATGGGTTGATGACTTAAATATAGACGTAACTAAAATTGCTGATGATTCTGAAGTTGGATATATATTAGAAGTTGATGTCGACTACCCTAAAAATTTACATAAAACTCATAATGATTTCCCGTTTTTACCGTTAAACGAATGTCCACCAAATTCTAATGTTAAGAAATTGTTAACTACACTATTACCGAAAAAAACTATATTGTTCATTACAAAAATTTAAAACAAGCGATTTCTCACGGTCTTAAACTTGTAAAAATTCATCGAGCTATCCGATTTTCTCAAAAGAAATGGATGGCATCGTACATTGAATTATGTACTAAAATGAGAACAGAAGCTAAAAACGAGTTTGAAAAAGAATTCTGGAAGCTTTTAATTAATAGTGTTTTTGGAAAATGTATGGAGAATGTTCGAACAAGAATTTCTATAAAACTGATTTCGTCAGAAAAAAAAAGCTAATAAATTAATGGCAAAAACTAATTTTAAAGATAGAACTATATACTCTAGGAATCTTATGGCTATTCATCAACATAAGGAAACTATTAAATTCGATAAGGCGATTTATGTAGGATCTGCAATTTTAGACGTTTCAAAAACTTTTATGTATGATTTTCATTATAATTAGGGCAGAGGACTTGTAGCTCTAAAAAATCACCTAATATGTACTTAAATATACAAAATATGCATTGAAAATATGCACTTAAATATAAAAAATATGCACTTTAAAATGAATATTTTTGAATAAAAAATAAGAATTTTTCTGTAGGTAGTTATTATTTTAATCAATACATTTTATTTACAACATTTTATTTATCTGGATACTTCTTCAGAACTTTCAACTTCTTCAACTATTAAAAAACAATTACCAAAATATATTAGTTTCAAATATTTAAAATTAACACTAATTTTTACCTTGGTTGTTGCATTGAAAAATGAGATGCTTTTTCAAATTTTCAAACTGGAAACTTTTTCTATTGTCAGCTAACAGCACTTTAAATATTGAAAAAGAACGTTCAACATCAACGGAATTTATAGGAGCATATTTAAAATATGCTAAATCGCCAAGGCTCAAGTTTTCAGATATTCTAACCATTGAAGTTTCTTCTCCAGATAAGATTTTTGAAATTTGAACTAATGTTTGGTAACCTTTATTTTTCTCTAAAACATCATTCATCTTTTCTTGAATCATTTTCCCCACTGTACCGGGTACTAGATTCAATTTAAAAAAAACGTCTTCAATTAATTTTATGGCATCTGACAGTGGTATATTTTTTGCTTCAAGATTTGTCATTACGTCGGGAATAAATCCAAAATTAGATTTTATAAACACTAAATTTGCAGCTAGACTAGGGTCAGAAAAATATTTTTGTGCATTTTTTATAGAAATTGCCTCTTCTTTATCCAAAGAATTAACAATTGATTTCAAAGTTTCGTGGTGATCACAATAATAACATGCGGCTTTAACCCACGTTCCCCACCTTGTAATTATAGGTTCCGGAGGAAGTGAAAGATCAGGTGCTGTACTTTTAAATATAATTACACGAGAAGGCGCTTTCAAAAAAATTTTTTTTACATTAGAAATTATTTTATCTACTTTTGAATAGTGTCCACGAATTTTTTCTGCTATGCGATGAAGCCCATGAACAATACACGTTACATGGATAACTTTAGGATAAAAAATTTTAATTGCATTTCTACTTTTTACCATATAAGGAGCCGCATCACTTAAATATAACAAGACGTCGTTATGTCGCACTCCCTCGGGCCACAAAATATGCATCGAGTCGTCAAATAATTTTGCAATAGTCGAGTTATTAACTTTAGGCAGTACTTCAGAGTTTAATAAAAATGTTTTTCCTGGAGTATCCGTTTCGAGAGTACCGATAATGACGTTTGCGACAAAGCGTCCTAAAGAGTCAGTTGTCTCATCGATGGACACCCAGATTTTTTTGTCAATAACAGCATTCCTAATTTTAATTAATGTTTCATCGTAAATTTCATCTACGTAGCCTTTTCGTAATGTTGTCACGGCTGGAATTATTTTGCCAGTATATTTTACTAAAAATGATTTAAAAGATTCATTATTTAATTTATTTAACGGTATATTGGCCGATAACATCGCGGAACACAAATCTTTATTGAAGCACGATTTTTTAGTATCAGTTAGAAAATGCTGTTGAGCTTTTTTTATATTTACATTTTTTTCTCTCTGGGCAACTAATTTCATATGTTTTCCTGTAGTCAAATGTTGTGTGACATTAAACCTTTTAGCACTTCCACACTTGATATCACAAATTTTACAATAAAGTATTTTACCGTCTGTTGAGAACACTTCAGGACCGAATTCAGACACATAATTGTTTAATTGTGAAGATAAAGACACTTTAACTTTAGGCATTTTGTATAATAAATAGTAAATAGAACGCGTTTGGACGTATGGTCGATGGTCAACCGTTGAGAAACACAGCGATTACTGAAATATGAATATGTCCGACGTCGGCGATAGGCGTCCCCGTGGCCCGTATCGATATTTTGTGCGTTGAACAATATTATCTTACTGTCTATAAATAAAATTAATAACCCAACAATCAATCTAATCGGCACTCTCGAGATGTGTTTCTAGGAAAAACACGCGTCTGTGTAAAATCAGTAACCATATTAATATTATGATCAAAATTTAAAATTATTTTAAATCCAACGTTATTTTGGTTGTATAAATAAATAAATAAAAACGTTGACAAAAAATATTGATAAAATGAAAAATTACTTAAAATATGCATCTAAAAATATTAAATGGAAGAAATATGCCCTAAAACCAAAAAAAACGCAAAATATGCATTTATATGCACAATAAAATTTCAAAACTAGCTTTGTCAAAGCATGAAACGTATTGGTTTCACACTCTGCTATTTTTGTGACTATGCAAAAAAAATATGCAAATGCTATAAGTCCTCTGCCCTAATTATAATGTAATGAAAAAGAAATATGGTAGAAAAATTAGTTCTTTATATTCGGATACAGATTCCTTGGTATATAGCATTCAAACAAAAAATTTTTTCGATGATTTAAAAAATGATTTATTGCCATATTTTGACACATCTAATTATCCTAAAGACCATTATTGCTTTAGTGAAATTCATAAAAGCCAACCAGGATTCTTCAAAGACGAACTTAAATCAATAATTCTTAAAGAATTCATTTCATTGAGACCGAAATTATACGCTTATAAAACCATAGATGATACTGTAGAAAAAAAAGCAAAAGGTGTAAAAAAATATGTAATAAAACATCATATGAAATTTATTGATTACATAGAGATATTAAATGCTTTTATCAACCATAGACCTGTTGAGAAAAAACAATCTCACAGAAACATGAATTTCATTCAATCGAATAAACATGTTGTTCATTCAAAAACAATGAACAAGCTTGTTCTCAGTGCTAATGACGATAAAAGATATATAATGAATGATGGGATAAATACTTTGGCGTATGGTCATTACAAACTCACAAAATAATTTAATTAAAAACTTAATGATTCAACAATCAGTAGGTATATACAGCGTTATTTAGCGAAATATTATACAAAATTCAACAGCTTTATTATTTTTTCATTGAATACATTTATTACTAAATAGCGCTTTCTATTTATATCGATTGCGGATATATTACGTTTTTTAAAATAGACTACGGAGTACTAGGAGAACATGTGAAATAATTAATTTTACTTGATAAAAAACCTTGTATATATTTTTTTATTATAAAAATGTGTCATACAAAAAAAAAAAAAACTTTATTTTAAAATATCTGATGATGTTATCCATGAATTTTGACTTGAATCGAAACCTAGCCATTTAACAAACATTTTATTCCCAACTTTTTTTATAATACGTTCAACGAGGAAAGTGTCTGGAAAATCAGTTAATTTAAATTCCTGCTCGTAAAAACCACCTAAGATTATATTGTCTGATCCATCTTTTAGTTGATAAGTTACTGGATTTGTCTATAAAACTTTTGAAACTGTAAATATTTCCGTTGTCCAATTTGGTGTATATCCTTTACTAAATATATGTTTATACTTAGATATTCTTACTTTGTCATTAACTTTTAATTTTGGTTTGTAAAATGTATCATTAAATTGTGTATTAAATTTAATTTTGTTTGTATCCGCTCGAGCTTCATTCGGTGTACATTTGATTGTTCTATGTTTTGTGTTATTATAGTTATACATAATTTTCGATATTGTATTATACCAATTCCATGTACCTGTTGCAGTAAAATGTTTATATATATTATTTTTAAGAGTTTGTATGATACGTTCAGCCATCGAACACTTAATAACACTGTATGAACTGTAATGTTTAATTTTATATTTTTTCATTAAATTTTGAAATTGAATATTATAAAATTCTGTACCATTATCTGTCTGTAACAATTTTGGATGAGCTTTTTTCAATATATTAAACATACCATTTGTACATTCCTTTGATGTTTTATTTTTCAACGCTTCCACCCAAACGTACTTACTATATGTGTCTATGACAACTAAAATATATTTAAAACCATAATTCTGTCTAGAATGAGATTGCATATCCATTAAATCAGCTTGCCAGAGGTCGTCAATAAACCACGTTACTACACTACGTCTAGGAAATATTTTTCTCGCTGGTCGATGAAGCTCATTAGCTATACTCTCTAAGGTTGTCATTAAACTATAATATTTCTTTCGCGTAATTCTTCTAAAATAGCTATTATTTCATTATTAACACCAGTATTACCAACACTTTGTGATGATGTTAAAAGATTTAATCTAGTTACTAGTTCATTCGGGTCGTCATAATAAACTAATTGTGTTTGCGGTATTACATCTTTATATAAACCTGAACCTTTCTTAGGCTGCGGTTAAGGTAAAATTAAACATATTTTCAACTGCGGGATCTGTAACCATAGAACTGTTTGCTTCTGGATTAAAATAAAATGGTTCGTTTTTCATAGTCGTATCATCATTAACATTACTACGTTTAGCGTTCGAACTAGATAAATGATCCTTAATTGGTGTTAAGTTAATTTGAGGAGATCTAAGGTTATTAATTTTAGCTATATGTTCGTTTAACTGTTTTTCTTCATGTTTCATTCGATCATACAGAGGTTTTACAACGACTGACCATTTATGATACCTTGAGGTTTTAGGTTTCCCATCTTCTTTTAAATGAACTCCAGTAGTTTTCAAAATGTTGTAATAGTTTTTTATATCTTCTATAGTTGTTTTTTTCGGTTTCTTCTCACATAATAAAGACCATAGTCCTATAGTCCAAGGATAGTATTTATTGAGCAGCTGTAAGTTACCATGACTAAAAGTTATAGTATGTTTTCCAATTTTATATGAATCACTGACTTTATCATAATACATACCGTAGGATTTATCGTATCGTTTTATTATAGAACATTTGTTATTGAAAAAATGTTCAAATGATGAATTTAATTCATCGTCATCATCTTCGTTACTAGAGCATATGGTTTCTATTTTTTTTAATTCAGTTGGTTGTGAGTTACATAAAGTATTTTTTTCTGTCCGTGTACTTAATGGTTCGATTATTGGCTTAAATACATCACGGTAATAGTTGTCAGAATCTATAACACCACGTTTCATTTCCATTATTTTCCGTTTAATATTTTTTTTTGATGCTATTAAATTTTCTAACAAAGCTTTTTCTTTGTTCATTGTAAATTATAAACCCAATACAACTGTATCGGATGACTATTGATAGCACTATGTACGGAATAACAGTACTACACTGTATATATATATATATATAAAAATTATTTTATTTTAATAAACGTATGGAAACCGCATCTATATCTTCCTTCATTCATTTCCCGAGTTTTATCGATAACCAAAAACCCATAATCACTGTGATTCCAACAGAAATGAGACATTTTCCGAAATTCTGAGAAATCCATATCTGCAGACGAATGATCGTTAAATATATGTCGTAAATTTGTATCATCTTGTTTCAGTATTATTAAAAAATTTGAGTTATCTCTTACTAACTGTTTTGGTATTTTAGAATACGTTTGCGCCAAATAAAATACAGAGCCAGCACCTGAATGTCTGCAAATGCTGAAGTATTCTCTGATTACAGATTGTGGACCACATATAACATCATCAAAAATTATAATAGAATTTTTCTTAGTTAAGTTCGGTTTTATAACCTTATCAACGCTTGTAAATATGAAAAAATTACCACCTTCTACATCGTCTATTATTTTTTTTAATAAAACATATTTTTCCTGATTCGAGGTTTTAGAGTATAAATAAATATTTTCAAATCTTAACCCATTTGCATGAGTGATCAGATTATACATTATATTTGTTTTTCCTGAACCACTGGGACCGACTAGTATAGCACGTATAGTATCAGATAATAACGAGCCGTGTCTTGATGGTTTTTTTACCATTTGAACATCTACATTTATAACCTCTAATTTATCTTTTTGATCAATCAAATCCATTTTTTTTCTTATATATACTCTAGAATTTTCAATTGTTAATCAGTTATTGATGACGCGTTCAACTCGTAAGTTAAAATCAAACGAGACTGACAAAAGATTTGTAAACTCTCTTATAAATAGTCTCTCAGTTGAAGCATGTTTCAAGCTATCAGTATTGTGGTCCTGGCACGAAATTAAAAAAAAAAAGACAAGATCGTGGTGATAAAAGAATAAACCCATTGGATGCTGCTTATCGTGATCACGATATTGTGTATGAAAGGAGTAAAAAAATTAGACGATAGACATAAAGCTGATAAAGTGTTAGAAAATCGTGCTTGAGAAAAATTTAAAGCAAAAGACATTCCTAGAAAGAGAAATTGGTTGCGTACGCGGTAACAAACGTAATGAAAGCTAAAAGAAAAATAGGTATGGGTTGTAAAGGTAAACGGAAACGTATTACAAAAAACAATAGTATGCTAACTGCGAAGAAAAAAAGAACCTCGAAGAAAAAGAATAGTGGTAAAAGGTTGATTCCCATCCCAGGACAGTCAGGAGGTGTAGTTCCCTTAATACCTATATTTGCAGGATTGTCAGCACTTGGTAGCT
>VYZN01001422.1:50972-69651 GCA_009761285.1 Aphis glycines
TCCATTTAGTATAGCACCTGTTTTTGGGTTTAAAAAGATAAGATGTGGACCGTTTCATGAAGCTCGTCGATCGGATAAAGCGGTCAATTTAAACACGATTAATTCTATAAAAGTAATGTGTAATATAGCTCAAGGATCATTCAACAACCATCTACAAAGTCATTCGATTTACGAATTTTTCCCGAGTGAGAGGACAGGATCTAAAGTAATTCAGACACCGCCAAATTTAATATAATACAAATTGAATAAAACAAATATTGATTCGATAACCGTTCAGCTAGTTGATCAAGATCATAATCCGATTGATAATTTTGGTGAGGCATTGACAATCGTGTTACATATTAAACGTTACGGATCTTGATATGGGATTAAAATTCAATATAAATCCGCTACTTCGGATCAGTTCAACTAGTCATAAGACTAAAGTGGTACCGGTAACATCAAATAAAGTAAAAAAATTGACGTTGACAAATAAAAAAATTTTACAAGCTCTAGGTTATCAATTAAAGCAAAATGCCTGAAAGTGATATTTTAGATATAAGTTCGCGGTATGAAACGGATTCTAAAATAACAAAAATTGAATATCATTCATACACACCGTATACTACATCATTTAATAATAACGACGAAATACGTATACCAATTCAGCAAACAGATGTTTACCCGTATCTACACGAAAGCTTTATTTTTCTGGAAGGAATGTTTTCGGAACCTGACAAAGTTAAACTATCTAATAACGGTTACTCTTATCTCTTTGAACAAATACGGTTGGAAATTAATGGTATAGAAATTGATAGCACGCGTGTTCTTGGAATCACTAGCTCGTTGAAAGGATACTTATCCGGTACACCAGACAACTATAATTGTTATGAAAATTCTGGCTGGAATTTTAAAAACGCAACACAATCAGCAAATGATAAAGGTGAATTTAGTGCTTGCATTCCATTGAAATATTGGCTAGGTTTTTTTGAAGACTATAGAAAAATATTAGTTAATTCTAGATTGGAATTAATATTAACTCGAAGTCATAGTGATTTAAATGCATTAAAATTGAAAAGTGGTATAAATACTACTACAGCCAAAGTTACTTTAAACAAAATAGTATGGAAGGTTCCGCATATTACTGTTGACGATGGAGAAAGGTTGAAATTATTGAAACTTGTAGAAAAAGAAAAAAGTTTGTTTATTCCTTTCAGATCTTTTGAAACTTTTGAATATCCTGAACTAGGAACCGCTAAAAAAGTTGTATGGAATTTGAAAACTGCATCGAAATTAGAAAAACCGCGATTTATAATAATCGGATTGCAAAAAGGGCGTAAAAATACGTTAGAAAAAGACTGTAGTATTCTTGATCATTGTAATCTAACAAACGTTAGAGTATTTCTGAACTCAATAGCTTATCCGTACGATAATTTGAATTTAGATTTTACAAAAAATAATTTTACCTTATTATATGATATGTATACATCATTTCAAGAATCGTACTATGAAAAAAGTATACGAAATCCGATATTGAGTCCTTCTACTTTTCTTTCAAACGCCCCAATTATAGTCATTGATACTTCGAAACAGAACGATTCAGCCACAGCCTCAGCAGTGGATGTACAATTCGAAGTTGAAGCTTCAGAATCGCTTACAGGTGTAACTGCGTATTGTTTATTGATTCATGATCGTATTGTAGAATATGCACCTTTTACTAGAGAAGTAAGAAAACTTGTGTAAATACAATTTATAATAATAAAAAAGTTTATTTAATAATTTTGCGTTCTTTTCTTGAAATAATTATTTCAGTAGGTGGACAATATATATGTTAACACCATATTGTGTTACACGGTAAATCTGAGTTAGCGTAACATTTAAACAAAAAAAATTGAGATTTTTTTTGTTACACAGTGAACGTGTGTAGAAATCTCATTGTAAAAAAAAGGTGCTCAGAACATACATTAGGGTTTTTTGAGAATTTTGTTACACGGTGAAGCATGTAGAAATGCCCCCTTGAAATGAAGAAATCTCCCTGTAAAAAAGGTGCTCAGAACATACAAATATATACTACTATAAAGTTACTTTGAGATCCCGAGTCTAGTAATACACGACATACTGTTGATTCCCCACGTGTGTTTCTCATGATTACAACTGCAGTTGATAATAAAATTTGTTTATTTGAGCTTTGTTGGGATGAATGAGCACTAATAGATTCGAGATTGTATGAGTTTTTTTCCTTTGACTCGTTCGGGACAGTGTTTGTTATTCGGGACGACGTTGCATTTTCGGAACCGCCCGCCGTGCTCTATTTAGTCTTAGGTAAATGTAGCAAACTGTTATGCGCTTTCATACATTTAGCACATCGTCGTGAAGTACATTTTTCACCGATGTGATTTCGAAGACAGATTTTACAAAGATTTAATTCGCTTATTCGTTTTATACGATCAGATACTGATAACGCTAATAAGGCTGAACATTTATAAATAGTATGTGCGCCATCACAGTTATAGCATTTCAAAGTTCCCATAACGATAAATGAGGACGATTGATCATTAGATTTTTTAAACTTGAAGTTATTCTTTTGAAATTGACGCTGCTGGGGCTGTACTATTTTTAGTCCTCCCGACGCTTCTATGGCTTCTAGTATCTGACACCGATTTTCTAAATATTCTAATAATTTATTTACCGATGCGACTTCCGACTTCGACGATTCTATTTCCCATTGTCTTAATGTGCTTGCGTCCAGTTTTATAGAAATAATATGTAAAAGAAGCGATCCCCATTCCATTGGGTTTTGACCTAACGACACGAGAGCTTTAATATGACCGTTAATCGCATCCACGTGCTTACGCAACTCGGTTGATGATTCGTTATTTTTACTTTCTAAATCGAATAACTTTTTCGTATGAAGTTGTACAGCGAGTTTTTTATTACTGTACCGCGAAATTAAAGCGTTCCACGCGATTTTATAATTATCTGACGTAGTGTCTAAAAATTGAATAGTTTTTTGTGCGTCACCAGACACCGACGAACGTAAATAAAAGAATTTTTGTATATCTGTAAGAGACGGATTTTGATGTACTAACGCGGAAAATAAATCGTGAAAAGCTGACCATTCGGAATAAATACCAGTGAAATTTGGTATTTCTAAGGGAGCTAATTTAACAAGTTAACTGCCTTTACATTTTTGAGAATACCTCTGTAATAGCTTTGTGAGTTAATTTTAATACTCGCCTAATCAGGTCAACCACGCTCTAATCAAAATAATGAGTTTGGTCATGAATGTTTTTGGTTTTATTTTAATAAAAATAGATGATTATCTTATCATATGATGTTTACGGTATTCTGAATCAATTGTGCTTAAAATAGATAGAATTTTAGGTGAGAGTTAAATTTGATGCTCATAGCCAATAAGTGTATTTTCACAATATTTTTGTAGTTATAAAACTGTTATAATATAATAAAATCTAATATTAGCATGGTAATGGTTTCATTATATGTTTAGGATTCCCAAAATGTTGTGCGATAAAATAACAACAATAAACGATTATGGGTATTATAAAACCGATAATATTCAGAAAATAAAATATCTTACTAGTTAATGTTAGTTTGTTGTTCATAACACGTCGTTCGTTCACGTTAAATATTTTGATATAATATTCTCTTATATTTTACAAATTTTCAATTACACAATTTTTTATAATGGACGATTTTGAAATTGAAAATATTTTAAACATGTCAGATGATGATGTATACTCTACAGACGAATTTTCTGAGTTCGACGACACGGACGCCGACGAAGATTACTTTCCTGAGGTAATAATCACTTTTTAAATTAATTATTTATTAAATACATATTAATTAGTAGTTACAACTTCAATTTTGAAGTATAAATAATTATTTTTTTTTATGTATTTTTAATTATAATTTATTTATTTATACATAGGGTATTGAACATCTACAAAATAATAGTGAGTCAGAAGCGAGTATAACAGATGAAATTGCTACTATAAGTCGTCAACAGATTCAATCTGATCAGGTAAGCACGCCTAATGCGTCTATAAATATTCAACAAATAAATCAGAACGTAGCAATTTGGGGAACTATAAATACCACAGTTAATTATTCAAATTTCGCTTATAATTCTACAAGAGAAACTGTAGGTATTAACCCGGATATTTATGAAACCATGCATGGTGGAAGCCCTTGGGAATTTCTTTCACTTTTTTTGGATAATGAAGTTTTCAATCTTATTGTTACTGAAACTAATAGATATGCTGGTCAATTACTTAGTACTCCACTTCGTCGTCATTCGCGACTTAATGCTTGGAAAGAAACAAATGCTGCTGAAATTAAACAATTTTTAGGTATTATAATGTGGATGGGACTAGAACACCTCCCAACAATTCAGAACTATTGGGCTAAAAAAGGGATTTACTCCTCAAAAATTTCAAAGTATATGAAAGTTAAGAGATTTGAATTATTACTCCGAACATTTCATGTCAGTAACAACCATGAATGTCCTCCTGGAGATAGACTTTTTAAAGTTCGAGGATTGGTTGATCTTTTAGTTTCCAAATATAAACGTGCATATATACCTGAAGAATCGCTATGCATTGACGAATCTGTTATACCATTTATTGGACGCCTTTCTTTTCGACAATATTTAAAAAATAAACGTCATAGGTATGGTGATAAAATATTCAAATTATGTGTACATGATGGGTTTACTGTTGACTTTCGAATATATGCAGGTAAAGAAGCTGTCCAAGGGTTGGAAGTTTCTACAAAAATAGTTATGGAGTTGACACATGAATATTTAAATTTTGGTAGGACAATTTATACGGACAACTGGTATACGAGCGTTAATTTGGCACATAAACTCTTGGAACAAAATACTCATTTAGTTGGGACACTAAGGGCCAATAGAAAACAAAACCCAAAGGATGTAGTACAAAAGAAACTGAAAAAAGGACAAGTTATAGCGCAACAGAGTGACTGAGGTATAGTTGTTCTAAAGTGGAAAGACAAAAGAGATGTCCTTATGCTCTCCACTAAACATTCAGACACTATGATTGAAACAATAAATAAACGTGGTCAAACTACAAAAAAACCAGAAATTGTTATTGACTATAACAAAGGAAAAGCTTTGGTTGACATATGTGATCAGAGGTCCTCATACCACAGTCCACTAAGAAAATCCATGAAATGGTATAGGAAAGTTGCAATTGAAATAATACTGAGTACTTCAGTTCTAAATGCCATGTGTTTATACAATAAAGTAAATAAAACGAAAATTGGAATTACTGAATTTAAAGAAATGTTGGTAAAAGATATGTGTGGTGTTTATGAAGAAACTAATAAAGAAGAAGTTGAACACAAACTATCTAAATCTGGAAAAAGAACTCGATGTGTGAAATGTTACGATGAAATGGTAAAACAAGGAGGAAGAAAACATGCTCAGCGAATAACGAAACAATCAAATTATTGGTGTGCAGCTTGCCAGAAAGTGTACTGCATCGAATGTTTTTTTGATGACCACAGAGTCCGGGCAAAATAAACATAATCAATGTTATTTGTAAATAGTATTGATTGAAAAGGATACAAAATTATGTTTTTAATTTGTTTTATCTATAATTTGCTCTAATTATATTTTATAAGTTTATTAGTTTTTCAATATAATAATGATATGATATAATAATATGATCAATTTACAAAAAAATTTTCTATTACAAAAAAAAATGTACATTCATATTACTTGTAATCCTTTAATATTACCAAATTAAAAATAAAAATATGTTACATTAAGTTTAAATTTGTATGATTTTACTTACCTACTTGCCGGTACCCATACTGTTAATTAATTTGATATTATATTGATATTTACTTAGAGTAAAATAGATAATTTTTGAATGCATTATATACCTATATCACAATACGAACAAAACAATGAAAATTGCTCCCGCTTTTTATAACCTAATATTCAATTTTTTCTCCTCTTTCCAGTGATGCACATGAATGAGAGTTAAACGCAACTCTCACAAAATAATATAATAAAATATGTGAGAGTCAAATTTAATGCTCATAGCCCACAACAACAAACACAGTGTGTATCAAATTTAACTCTCAAAGCTAATACAGCCGGTTTTTAAATTTCTTACCAAACGAAATTGCAAGGTAAGGTGAGAGTTAATTATGACGCTCGAAGCAGTCAACTTGTTAACCATTGGCATAAATTTCGACGCACCAGTTGAAACGGTACTTGCCTTTAAACTGTCATTAATTTCACCATTATCAATATTTTTGTTACTGCTATCATTATTCGACGATTTGTCGGTATGATTAATAATTAAACTCTCGCAAACGGCGACACTCTCAAAATATAAATCTTCAAAACTAGTTCTATATTTTTCAGTTTCCTCATTAGCACCAATCTCTTCAATAGAAGTTTGTACTGTTTCGAAATCTTGCCAAACTTCATTTATTTTTTCTTTTCTTAATTTTAATTGTAAAACATCTATATCTCCTGTTGCTTGAGCGGTTTGAACGAAGTTACTAAAACGAGTCAGTTGGCCTTTAAGTAGCCCCCTTCTAGACAACAGAGAACTTATTTCGGACATTTTACGAAAAAAAAAAAAAAAAAAAAAACAACGTTTGAACAACGTTACGAGTGAAGGCGCCCTAACTACGACACTTATAGCTATAAAGGAAAATTTTACGATAATAAATCAAGAAACTACTGGCGACTAACCTTTATGCTGTTTGCCTGGACTGTGAAGGTGATCTGCTGATCTGCTGCGTCAACCCTCCGTACTCGTGCTGAGATTGGTATTATAAATTTGCACAAATGTATAATTTTGAATAAATACGTTACCGCACAACGTATACATGAACGTAAACAATAGTTATCACAATATTTACATCAGATTACGAAAACGAAACGATAAGCCGATAATAACGGTGCACGAACCGTTTGCTATCACAATATTTAAAAAATAACGCTGGACAATAAAAACGAAACAACACTAATGTGATATCCAAGCGTGCGACGAAAATAAAAGACGGACGACGACAATCGAGTCGTAAACAAATAATACCGATTATTATAATCCGCGCGTGTAGTCGCGATTGAAACGAATATTTATAATGATTTACGAACTTCGCGACGACGGCGACGATTTGACGATATATATATTATAATTGCGATAACACGCGCCGTCGAGACGCCCACACGACATAAAAAATACACCGCGTAAAGAAAACCCGAAGGTCACGAGAATATAACAGCAATCTTCGAATATAAATTCACACGATATTGCCGTGAATATTCGAACACACGAAAACGAAATTAAACAAATACGAAAATGCCGAAAATGCCTATTTTCATTTTTCATATGAGTAGACGATATCCGGTATTCGCCATCCCACTAAATAAACGAATACTAGAATAATTAGCTTAAAGAATTAGATTCGATTAATATAAACCACGCACTTCGGTTTTAATACTCAATACGATTCGTAATTCGAACAACACTGACGATAATCCGGTTCGATATGGACCATGTTACGACTAGGACTGTAATACGAAAGTAAAAAACAATAATCTTTTGTTTTAATTTAAGTTTTGCGTTTATTTTATAAGAATAATTGTTTTTGGTACACTGTAAAGAGCCTAATGGCCGATTGCGATATTATATAACTGTTTCGAACGAAGACGGTTCGCCGACTGTCCCTTCTATGGGTCTAGTCTTGGTCGGGGGGACGGGCGCACTTGTCTTATCTTTATTTTTACATATATTATATTAAAAACCGACGAGCGTCGATCGCGATCGACCAAGATTAATGAATAATTATTCATATATAAAAACTAGAGGTTTGTTACTAAAAATTTTTGAAAAGAAACCAGATCAGCTTCAAGTTATATTAAACGAATTACATTTAGCTATGAAATCAAAAACGTCGAACCTAACTACAAGCTTTTTAAAAAACTATCTTGATTTTAATAATCAAAATGCAATTATTTTACTATGGAATGGTAATTCAGATAAAAATATTTTACAAAGATTAGGTTTTAATACAAATATAATGTTGAATATGACTGCATACGATACTGATAATAATAGAGTATTTTATTTAAAATTAATTAATTTTAAAAGTAATGAAATTATATTAAACCATAAATTAGGTTATATAATTAAAAATGGTAGATTTTTATCGTTGAAGGAAACTCATGATTCAATTTGTAATCAAAACCATGATATAACTTATATACACGACGCAGTTAGTGATGTAAAATTAACGAAATGTATTTTCAACTATTTATGTATAAAAAACAATTATCAGTTTATATTAAGTAAAATAATAAAATAATATAAGTTCTTACAAAATACTAATAGTTCGCAATTAGTAACACGGTAATATTGAAAAATTAACCTCATCCGTTAAAAATAATTACAATCGATTTTGATTTTAACAAATATTAACATGTCGATTTAATACTTAATTTCTACAGCTATATCGCAGACTTACGTTAAATCTAAAATTAAACGACATTGAGAACGACCTTTAAGGCACTATTACACTTAAGGTAACGCAACGGTCCGATCACGCAACAGTCATGGTCAAGTCACGGTCCCTAGTCGTTCATAATTGAATGGTTACAGTACGGTGACAGTCTAGTCAGTTGTTGCTTGATCATCACAAGATACAACTTTGTTTTCATGGCTACGAAATTTTCTTTGCAACAGTTGGCTTTGATTGCCATTTGCCTGGATGAGGAAGAACGAGAAAATGAAGAGGAACGTCACCACCTCAAAAGAAAAAGAATATGGATTCATCCGAGTCTTTTAAAGAGAAAAACAGAAGGAGAACTCTATACGCTTTTACCTCATTTAATAGAAGATGAAAAAAAGTTTCATGGATATTTTCGTATGAACACTGGTACGTTTGAGATGATACTTTCTAGAATACAAAAAGATATCCAGAAAGAAGATACAAGTTTTCGCGAAGCAATCACGCCAAGAGAGAAATTGGTTGTATGTCTTAGGAATGAAAATTAAAATTATTGAATACAACTAATTCATCTAAATTCATTGCAAATTATTATGTTTAATGGAATAAAGTTTATTTTTTGATAAATTGTTATATTTTACATGTACATTTGATTGCTCAATATTTATTTAACATAATAAGAAAACTTTTAATTATTTTATATTAATATATTAATGTATACCTATAGGTAACAAAACAATTGGTATTTTAATTCAGTTGATTAAAATCGTTTGCGAAGGCCATAGGGAATGTTTGAGTATTTTCCAGATATACTTGAGGTTGAGTTTGAATTGGATTTATTTGCTGTTGATTAGGACCAAAATCATCATTATATGAGGAACTTGTAGATAAAGCTGAATATTGGGAAAAAGCAGGTGACGACTGTACCGAACGACCATGAATAAACTCAGGTTGAAAGTTTCTACGGTTTTGAGACTATATATTTTGCTTCAATGTCACTTACAAGTGAAAAAAGTTTGGTTTTTATGAAATGTTGATTTGTTGCATTGAATTTTTTTTACACTTGTGGCCATTAATGAAAAAAAGTATCGATTGGATGAGGAGGTTGTTCTTCTCTTTTTTGTTGGACCAAATATTTCATAAGTGTTGTTGAAGCACTTTCCTTGGTATCTGTATGGGTTATTTTTTTCTTAATTTTGGTGTTTTTAAGCTACTTGTATGTGTCACTTCCTTAGCAACATCTTCGTCAACGTTTTCTTCATTATTATTTTCATTTGTTTGTTCATTATTGTTATCTTGTATTTCACATTCGTTGGTACTTACATCCGATTTTTCTTATTCAGAATCGTCACCTGTAGTCATTGAAGTTACACGAGATCTATCTTTCATAAACTGCTTTAAAAAATGCATTTGACTTGCGTACTTCCAGATTGAAATATTTAACGCAGCTTGACCACTTTTAGTTTTTTGTTTATTTTCATTTTTACGGTATTGCGTTCTTAAAGATTCCCATCTCGTATTACACTCTGAACCTATATTATAATAATAATATACAATAGGTACAATAATATGCATTTTTTAATAACACTAACATTTTAAATTATTTTAGGATATACCTAATGATATCATTATTAAATTAGTATTATGAACTGAAAATAATATTATCAAGTATACCGAGTAATATCATAAGCTGACAAATCGTCTTCGCTCAGAATCATTTTTCATATAAAATTATTATATATCATTGAATTTAGATCTAATATCATCCATCACAGTAACCCTCTAATAATCTACTACAGCAGAGCGACATCCAATTACTCGCTATTTTATTTAATTATTTTAAAAACAAAAGGCTCAGCGTTATAATCAATTTAATTATTTTTAAAATATGTTTTAGATTTCTTGCAACTCATACAAAATAATTGCTTTCAGTTATTGTTTAGAACACTCAACAGTACAAAATATAGTTCTAGAAGTGTGTAATGCAATTAATAATAATTTGTTATCAGAATTTATTCCAACACCAAATCAATGTGACTGGAAAAAAATTGCAAAAGATTTTTGGACAATGTGGAATTTTCCAAATTGCCTCGGGGCACTAGACGGCAAACACGTAGTGATCGAGTCCCCTACTAAGAGTGGGTCTTTATACCTTAATTACAAAAAGACATTTTCGATAGTTTTATTAGCTCTTGTAGATGCTAACTATCGTTTTATTTCCGTGGACGTTGGGTCATACGGTAAAAACAGCGATAGTGGAATTTTTAGGAGTTCCAAATTTGGGAAAACATTATATAAAGGAAAATTAAATTTACCAGATGATGCTAAACTTCCAGGAAGTGATATTGTAACTCCATATGTAATTGTCGGGGACGAAGCGTTTCCACTAACAAAAAATTCGATGAGACCTTTTCCAGGAATACAGACACATGATATTGAAAAAAGGATATTTAACTATAGGTTCACGAGTGCCAGAAGGTTAGTTAAGTGTGCCTTTGGAATTCTTACTCAAACTTTTAGGTTTTATACAAGAAGACTGAAATCGGACCCCAACAATGCTACTAGTATAATTTTAACCACATGTATACTTAATAATATTATACGAAAACATAAAGCTAATTTTGATCTCGATGAAACATTTAATGAATCTTCAAATGAAAATCGAATCATGAACTTAAAAAAACACGGAGGAAATGCTTAAACAGAAGCATTTTTGTAAGAAATAATTTCAAACGTTTTTTTAATTCACCAGCTGGGGCCGTGCCATGGCAAATGGATAAAATATAAATAATTATATCACCTTCATATTATACTCATTCAAATTAACATTATATTGTAATTTAGTTATTTAAAATGTAGTTGTTACTTTATTATTATTTAAGTTTATATTTACATTACCTTGTACATTCAATTGTGATCCAAATTCATTCCAAGCATTTCGCTTACAAATATTGTCACTATATCGGGGACATTTTAAATCATATAATTCTGGCTTATTCCTCACCAGCTCAATCAACTGTTCACCTGCATATTTTACAATACGATATATAATATTTAAAATAGTTTCATATTCTTAGGTTATAATAAATATTTTATTCATATAGGTTTTAAGTACATTATGTCATATTCTCTTTTTTTAAATTAATATTGTTCATAATAACAACCAATTTCATGTATGATATAGTTGAAAACTATGATAAATAATAAAATAAAGTAATATAATATTAAGAATTACGTACTATTATCAAAATCCCAGTTTTTTTTATTCATGGTAGGTACTACAAAATGACAAATTTCACAATACTAAAAACACTGCAAGTCGAATGGCAGGTGCGCGTTTCTAATTCACACTGATAATTTATCCTAGAAAAGGGCAGGTATCGCTCCGATAAAATATTGTTTCGATTAATCGTTAACTGATTTGACCATGACGTGAGCGTTATCGGTAATGTAGACATACCAATTTAAAATTAATTAAATAATATTTGACTTGACCGTGACTGTTGCGTGATCGGACCGTTGCGTTACCTATAGTGTGAATAGTGCCTAAACCGATGGGAAAAATATTTGTCTACTCAGTATATCAAAACAAAAAAATTATTATGTGCTTATATGTAATCAATAAGGGTGGTCCCCCTTTAATAGGTCAAAATTACCTTGTTCAATGTGGAAAATGACGTAAGTGTCGATAGTATTATGAAGAAATATAACAACGTTTTTAAAGATGAAATAGGTACTTTTAATAAATATGAAGTGTCATTAAATATCAAAGCTGGGGCGGTACCTACATTTTATAAGCCCAGATCTATCCCTTTAGCATTAAAAGAAAAAGTTGAAACCGAAATTTATCGTTTAGTTAAAAGCAATATTTTTGTTCCCGTTGACCACAAAGAATGGGCAACTCCAATAGTACCAATATTAAAACCAAGTGGCACGGTTAGAATTTGTGGTGATTTTAAAATAACAATAAATCCAGTATTGGGAGGGACTGAATACCCTCTTCCAAAAATAGAACATTTATATGCAAACATTAGTGGTTCAAAGTATTTTTCGAAAATAGATTTAAAAGACGCATACCAACAAATGGTTATTAAAGAGTCTGATCGAAAATATACCACTAGTAATACACATAAAGGTTTATTTAGCTATACCCGTAACCCTTTCGGAATAAAATCATCGGCAGGGGAGTTCCAAAAAACTATGGAAATTTCCACAGCAGGTCTTGAGAGCATTGGCATATTTCAAGATGACATTATTATTGCAGGTTCCACTATCACAGAGCACAATGTTCATTTAGACAAATTACTAAATGTACTATCACATGAAGGTTTAAGAGTAAAGTTGAGTAAGTGCAAATTTATACAAAAGTCAATTGAATATCTTGGTCACAGGTTACATAAAAATGGCTAACACACTAACAAAACACACAGATGTTATTAACACTGCCATTGTCCCAGAAAATAAAACATTGTTAAAATAATTTTTAAGTTTAGTTACGTATCATAAAAAATTTATTCCAAACGCTGCAAATATTTTAAAACCATTGTACATGTTATTACGTAACGGTACTTAATGGAATTGGACACCAGAATATGACCAAGCATTCAACACGGTTAAGCAAATTTTAATTTCTAAACCCGTATTAGCACATTATGACCATAATATTCCAATTAAACTCGTAGTAGACTCATCATCATATGCACTAGGCGCAGTACTCTCGCATGTATACCCAGATCATACAGAAAAACCTATAGCCTATGCATCAAGGGTTCTATCGGAATCAGAGTGTAAATTTCCACATTTTTCATTGAAAAAGAAGCCTTGACAATTATATACGGGGTTACAAAATTCTATGACTATTTATATGGTAGGCATTTTCAATTGGAAACTGACCATAAACCGTTAATACATATTATGTTTGGTGATAAGAAAGGTATCCCAATTTACGCAGCTAATCGATTACAACGGTGGGCCTATGTTTTATCATCATTCGATTTCGACATAAAAAATGTAAAATTCGAAGATAATACAGCTGATTTTTTATATTATTAATTATTCTGTTGAATTTCTTAAAAAATAATTTTTTTTGGACGAACAAATATGTCTTCTGTTGCCTTCCGTTTACAACTTGTATTAATAATTTGACGATCAATAAATTTCGTTTCATATGGATTATGATTATGATTAATAATACTATCATTCTCTTTTTTCAAAATCTCGTCATTTTCTAATTTAAAACTGCATGATCCAATCACACATTTCCACCGCGTTGTTCCATCTAGTTTCGTATTTGCAAACGAAAATTTATAACTTTCAAACACTAACATACATTTATCTCTATTACTATTTTTAAAGAAATTCAACAGAATAATTGTTCTGCAGAAATTAATGAAACAGATATAAAGTTTTTACGGACAAGTTTATACATCAAACTCTTCTGACTTGACTAGAACGACAAACGCATGCGAGTCTTTTTATTCATATTTTAACCAGTGTTTTTACAAAGACTCCTCTCCTATTATGTATTGGTTTAATATAATACACGAAATTCAAACTGAAACATATATAAAAATACGAAGTGTGGATATTCCAAAATTCCCAAAAGATAGAAAAATTAGGAGTCGTCAAGATAAAAACCAAATCAATATTACGTATATGTTATAATTATAAAAAAAATTAAAAATCCAATCCATATCAGTCACACATCTCAGTCGTCGCGAGCACACGTATGTGCTCCGTGGTATAGTAATTGTGCGTTATCGTTTTCCGTCCCGTTCTCGTAATCGCTTCATTACGTATATCTATGATTATTCGTATATTAAATAGTTGAATTAATTAAATTATTATTAGCGCTGCGTGTCTTCATATTTAATATACGGTGTCTTCTTATCAGTAGACCACCACAAACGGCCTCAATAATTAGACTCATACCGACGTTTATTAATATGTCGTCAATAAATAATATTCAAAATAAACACCCATGTCCAATCTTTCGAATAATGCAAATAAAAATAAAAACAATGACAAAAAATTATCGTTTACACTGAATGTTGACTAAAACGATGATTATACTTTGAAAAAAAGTAAACGACACCTATCAAACTCTTCATTCACGTCTACCCATGGTTCACTAAATTCGTCAACTTTAACTAAGAATAAAAACAAAAAGTTATTTAAATCCATGAATCGATTTGAACTTCAGATGAACCCCCCGAAGAAAACTCAATAAATGAAGTATTCGTTGACAATAATAGCCATAACGATACACCAAAACCTCCACCTTCAATTTTCGTAAGAGGCGTGATTGATTATACAGAAGTGTGTGCTCAACTTATAGACCCTATTAGTGTGGACAATTTTTTCTGTAAATTCTCTGCAGATCGGTTAAAAATTCAAACCTCCAACCCGAACTCATAAAGAACTCTTGTCCGATATTTAAAAGAAGAAAACTTTGAATTCCATTCTTACCAGCTTAAGGAAGACAAACCGATCCGTGTCGTTATCCGAAATCTACATCCTACAACACAGAACGAATTAATTAAGGAAGAACTGGAAGTTCGCCTTTTCGAAGTCATAAGCGTAACAAATGTTTTCCATAGAGTCACCAAGATATATATACCTCTTTTCTTTGTTCATTTAGAACCAACCCCTAAGTCAAGGGAAATATTTCAACTTTCTTCGCTATTACATACCAAAGTTAAAATTGAAGAGTCATAAAAGCCAAAATCGATCAGTCAGTGCAATAATTGTCAGAAATATGGTCACACCAAAACTTATTGTGGTAACCCCTCACGCTGTGTTCGGTGTGGAGCTTATCATCAGTCTGCCACATGTCCAAATTCACGCGATGATTCACCAAAATGCGCACTTTGTTCTGGAGATCATCCTTTCATCTAAAAGGGATGCTCAGTGTACAGGGGGCTTCAACGCGGCAGGAAACCTACCACCAACAACAAATTTATATCAGATAATATTAAAAAACAGAATACAACTAGTAAACACAGCCGAAAATTAACTAAAACTTCAATAAATCAACCCTTTAACCACGTACCCACTTACGCTCAAGCCATCTTTGGTGAATCTACCAATACAGATCCTAACTTCACATCTGAGCTAAAAATTTCTTTAGTGAGTTCAAATTTCTTATTGAACCTCTTATCACTTTTCTCAATAAATTAATCTCAAAATGACTTAATAAAATATAAATGTCTACTAATAATATTACTAACAAATCCATCTTTATTCTTCAATTTAATGCAAATGGCCTAAAAAATCATATTAACGTACTATACAATAAACGCTTAGACATTGCTCTTATAACCGAAACACATTTCACCAAATATTCACACATTAATATCCTTGGTTACAAAGTGTTACAAACAAACCACCCTGATAACTCAGCGCATGGTGAAGTTGCCGTTATAACTAAATCTTCAATCGTTTATCAACCTCTTTCATATTTTTGCCAAGAATATCTACAATCCTGTGCTTTAATTACAAAAATTTATAATGTCCCCATTACTATAGCAGATGTCTTCACTCCTCTTAAACACAAAATTACTTATCAAATTTGTACAGACTACTTTAACTCAATTAACAACAAGTGTATAGCTGAAGGTGACTATAACGCGAAACACCCGGCCTGGGGATTTCGTGTTAATAATCCACGTGGAATAGTTCCCCAAAATTGCATATCAACCAAAAATTACAAAATTCTTGCTTCTCCGGGCCCCACCTATTGGCCGTCTTCAGCACGCGAATCCCCGATATCTTAGATATCTTTGTGACCAAGATACCTAGTAACTTAAATTGCGACACCGAAAATCTCTTTGAATTAAATTCCGACCACTCCTCAATCTTGTTAACTATAAGTGCTTCTCCTCTGACACATCTTAAATCTCTTAAATTATTTAAGCCCTATACCGATAAAAATAAATTTAATGATCTTGTCAACCATCAAATAAATTTAAATATAAAATTAAAATCAACCAATGACATCGATCTTGCGGTAAATAATTTTACAAATCTTATTCAAATTTGCGGCATGGTCATCTATCACAAAATCTCAAATTTAATTTCATAATCCTTTTCTTCTAGAATACATTCGTTATATAATAGTAGAAAAACGTAAAGCTAGGGCCAACTTTTAACGAACTCGTCTTCCTTCTCCTTAGCACAAATACAATAAATTAAGAAATCACCTAAAAAAAGTGCTGGCAAAACATAAATCTGAGACCTTTAATAATATCCTTTCCAAACTCTCACCAATAGATGGCAGTCTTTGGAGAGTGACTAAAAATAATTGTAAATTCGAAACCTCTAATTTATCAATTAAAAATCCGGATGCAAGTTATGTCATCTCTGACTCTGATAAAGCTGAACTTTTTAAAGTACATATATCTACTATTTTTCAACCTAACCCTGATATTTACTTTCAAACCAATACTAGTGTTGTGGAAGATTTTCTTAACTTCCCACTTTACTCACCATCTAATCCTATGAAACTTCCACACCTAATGACATTAAATTTGTCTTAAATAAATATTCCCTTAAGAAATCTCCAGGTTTTGACCTGATCACTACCAAAGTAGCTAAGTGTTTATCTAAAAAAACCTTTATTCATCTTTCACATATTTTTAATTCCGTTATAAGACTATCATACTTTCCAATGCTGTGGAAATTTTCTAC
Source organism: Aphis glycines (assembly GCA_009761285.1). Taxonomy (NCBI): domain Eukaryota; kingdom Metazoa; phylum Arthropoda; class Insecta; order Hemiptera; family Aphididae; genus Aphis; species Aphis glycines. Next base: position 68,154 of record VYZN01001422.1, read on the forward strand.
CATCATCCTAGTACCCAAGCCCAATAAGCCACCTGACTCAATAACCTCTTTTCGACCTATACGTTTACTCCCCTTTTTCGCTAAAATTCTGGAGAAACTTATATTAAAAAGTATCCTTCCATGTATTGTAAATCCATCCTTCCTGATTCACAATTCAGTTTTCACTCTTCTCACTCTACTGTCCAACAGGATCACAGAGTTGTAGACGCAATTTCTTACTCACAAAAGAAAAAAACTATACTGTACAAGCGCATTTCTGGATATCTCTCAGGCCTTTGATAGGGTACGGCATGATTGCTCCCTTTATAAATTAAAAAAGTTTATTCATCCTACATACTTCGCTATTATTGAGTCGTATCTCTTCGATCGCCACTTTCAAGTTTGTGTCGGTGATGAATTTTATTCCCTAGCCAATATCAGCTGGTGTTCCGTTGGATGGTATTCTCTCCCCTACACTTTACAATATTTTTGCCTCAGATCAACCAACGATACCTAATACACTAACTGCCGACTATGAAGATGATAAGGCAATCTTATCTATACACTTTGATCCCGTCGTAGCTTTTCAAAATCTCCAATCTCGCCTTAATATCATGGAAAAGTGATACACCAACTGGAGAGTTAAAATAAATCAAACCAAATCGGTTCATGTGACGATCACCCTTAAACTTACCTCTTACCCCGATGTCATTATTTATAACACTCTAATTCCCAGTGATTTGAATGTTAAATATCTTGGCTTGACCCTTGGTAAAAGACTGACAGGGCCCAGCATATTAAATTCAAAAAAATTAATCTAAATTTACGTCTACGCCTACTAAAACACCTCATCAACAATAATAAATATACTCACATCAATGCCAAATAACTTATTTATAAATCACTACTAAAGCCCGCTTGTAAATATGGTTTATAACTTTGGGGAAACGCAAAAAACATAACATAGCATATTATTAGAAAAAAAAGTTTATTTAACATCGATTGAAATTTATTGTATCTCGGTTAAGTTAGGAACTTTGTATTAATTTTTCAAGTATTTTGACTCCGCCAAAAAAATTTTATCGACACTTCAAAAAAAAATTCTTAGAAAAATTTAAAATTCCAGTTGTCTAGAAATAGCTAAAAAAATTCAAAATATTTTTAAAATCAGATCATGCAAAGAAAATGCCAATCTAAATAGTTGGTGAAATTTTCAAATATCTACAACTTCTACTTTTTGAATAATAACAAATATTTAAAATCGTTTGACGATAAATCGTTGTCGTTATTTAGTAAAAATTTAAAACTCTAACGCACTTAAAATTTTTCCTATAATAATGCGTTGAGTTTTCTATATAGCTACTTGAAGGAAAGCTCATGGAAAACCTAGTGTTATATTTTCATTCCTTAGTTATAAACACAAAAAATTTCATGATTTTTCAACATCAAATTATTTACAAATTTTCGCGATTTCGAAATATTTCGTAAAAATTTGAACTATAAACGCTTTTAAAAAAAA
>VYZN01001423.1:16361-28234 GCA_009761285.1 Aphis glycines
CACACTTATTTATAATTAAATATTGAAAATAAGAATTCATTTTTTTTTGATTTAGTATTATAAATTGTTTCAATGAATTATATAATAATTTCTCTAAATTTAAAAATAAATGTAATGGTAATTTGTTCTTGTTTAATTTATGAAAATTAATGTTTTAACATAGCAAATAATTATTAAAGTTGGAATATTTACGCACATATTTATAATTAAAAATTGTAAACAAGAATTCATTTTTTTTGATTTAGTCTTATAAATTTTTTCAATGAATTATATAATAATTTCTCTAAATTTAAAAATAAATGTAATGGTAATTTGCCCTTGTAAATTAATGAAACAAAGGATTTAAAATAAGCAAATAATTATTAAAGTTGGAATATTTACACAAAAATTAATAATTAAAAATTGTAAATAAGAATTCATTTTTTTTTAATTTAGTATTATAAATTTTTTCAATGAATTATATAATAATTTATATATGTTTAAAAATAAATGTAATGGTAATTTGTTCATGTTTGAGCAATGCAATCTTAGGATTTAATTTAGCAAAGTATTATTTAAAGTAGGAATATTTACAAACATATTGAAAATTTAGGCTGTTGAGATAGGACTGTTTTCAAGGTGTTGGAGATAGGCTATAATCAATTAATATTTTGATATTTATGAGTGCAGTATTTCATTGAACACACATTAATAAATAAATAGTGAAAATACAAATTCATTTTTTTTTGATCTAGTGTTATAAATTTTTACAATGAATTCTATAACAATTTCTCTAAATTTAAAAATATATAAAATGGTAATTTGTTCTTGTTTGAGTAATGCAATCTAAGGATTTAAATTAGCAAATAATTATTAAAGTTGGAATATTTACACAAAAATTAATAATTAAAAATTGAAAATAAGAATTCAATTTTTTTTGATTTAGTATTATAAATTTTTTCAAAGAATGATATAATAATTTCTCTAAATTTGAAAATAAATGTACTGGTAATTTTTTCTTATTTGTGCAATGAAACCTAATGATTTAAATTAGCAAAGAATTATTAAAGTTGGAATATTTACAGACATATTTATAATTAAAAATTGTAAACAAGAATTCATTTTTTTTCGATTTAGTATTATAAATTTTTTCAATGAATTATATAATAATTTCTTTATATTTAAAAATAAATGTAATGGTAATTTGTTCTTATTTGAGCAATGAAACCTATGTTTTAAATTAGCACTTAATTATTAAAGTTGGAATATTTACACAAATATTAATAATTAATAATTGAAAATAAAAATTCATTTTATTTTGATTTAGTATTATAAATTTCTTCATTGAATTATATAATAATTTCTATAAATTTAAAAATAAATGTACTGGTAATTTGTTCTTGATTGAGCAATGAAATCTAATGTTTTAAATTAGCAAATATAAATAAATTTTGCAATATTTACAAACATATTGAAAATTTAGGCTGTTGAGATAGGACTGTTTTCAAGGGGTTGGAGATAGGCAATATTCAATTCTTTTATTGATATTTATGGGTGCAGTATTTCATTGAACACAGTTTTATAATTAAATATTGAAAATAAAAATTCATTTTTTTTAATTTAGTATTATACATTTTTTCAATGAATTATATAATATTTCTCTAAATTTAAAAATAAATGTAATGGTAATTTGTTCTTGTTTGAGCAATGCAATCTAAGGATTTAAATTAGCAAATAATTATTAAAGTTGGAATATTTACACAAAAATTAATAAATAAAAATTGTAAATAAGAATTCATTTTTTTTAAATTTAGTATTATAAATTTTTTCAATGAATTATATAATAAATTCTCTATATTTAAAAATAAATGTAATGGTAATTTGTTCTTATTTGAGCAATGAAACCTATGTTTTATATTAGCACTTAATTATTAAAGTTGGAATATTTACACAAATATTAATAATTAATTATTGAAAATAAAAATTCATTTTATTTTGATTTAGTATTATAAATTTTTTCATTGAATTATATATTAATTTATATATATTTCAAAATAAATGTAATGGTAATTTGCCCTTGTATAATTAATGAAACATAAGGATTTAAATAAGCAAATAATTATTAAACTTGGAATATTTACACACTTATTTATAATTAAAAATTGAAAATAAGAATTCATTTTTTTTTGATTTAGTATTATAAATTGTTTCATTGAATTATATAATAATTTCTATAAATTTAAAAATAAATGTACTGGTAATTTGTTCTTGATTGAGCAATGAAATCTAATGTTTTAAATTAACAAATATAAATAAATTTTGCAATATTTACAAACATATTGAAAATTTAGTCTGTTGAGATAGGACTGTTTTCAAGGGGTTGGAGATAGGCAATATTCAATTATTTTATTGATATTTATGGGCGCAGTATTTCATTGAACACAGTTTTATAATTAAATATTGAAAATAAGAATTCATTTTTTTTTAATTTAGTATTATAAATTGTTTCAATGAATTATATAATAATTTCTCTAAATTTTATAATAAATGTAATGGTAATTTGTTCTTATTTGAGCAATGAAACCTATGTTTTAAATTAGCACTTAATTATTAAAGTGGGAATTTTTACACAAAAATTAATAATTAAATATTGAAAATAAGAATTCATTTTTTTTTAATTTAGTATTATAAATTGTTTCAATGAATGATATAATAATTTCTCTAAAATTTATAATAAATGTAATGGTAATTTTTTCTTATTTGTGCAATGCAATCTAAGGATTTAAATTAGCAAATAATTATTAAAGTTGGAATATTTACACAAAAATTAATAATTAAAAATTGTAAATAAGAATTCATTTTTTTTTAATTTAGTATTATAAATTTTTTCAATGAATTATATAATAATTTATATATGTTTAAAAATAAATGTAATGGTAATTTGTTCATGTTTGAGCAATGCAATCTTAGGATTTAATTTAGCAAAGTATTATTTAAAGTAGGAATATTTACAAACATATTGAAAATTTAGGCTGTTGAGATAGGACTGTTTTCAAGGTGTTGGAGATAGGCTATAATCAATTAATATTTTGATATTTATGAGTGCAGTATTTCATTGAACACACATTAATAAATAAATAGTGAAAATACAAATTCATTTTTTTTTGATCTAGTGTTATAAATTTTTACAATGAATTCTATAACAATTTCTCTATATTTAAAAATAAATGTAATGGTAATTTGTTCTTATTTGAGCAATGAAACCTATGTTTTAAATTAGCACTTAATTATTAAAGTTGGAATATTTACACAAATATTAATAATTAATTATTGAAAATAAAAATTCATTTTTTTTTGATTTAGTATTACAAATATTTTCAATGAATTATATCATAAATTCACTAAATTTAAAAAAAAATGTAAAGGTAATTTTTTCTTATTTGTGCAATGAAACCTAAGGATTTTAATTAGCATATTATTATTAAAGTTGGAATATTGAAACAAATATTTATAATTAAAAATTGAAAATAAGAATTCATTTTTTTTGATTTAGTAATATAAATTTTTTCATTGATTTATTTATTAATTTATATAAATTTAAAAAAAAAATATAAAGGTAATTTGTTCTTGTTTGAGCAATGCAATCTTAGGTTTTAAATTAGCAAATAATAATAAATGTTGCAATATTTACAAACATATTGAAAATTTAGGCTGTTGAGATAGGACTGTTTTCAAGGGGTTAGAGATAGGCAATATTCAATTATTTTTTTGATATTTATGTGTGCAATATTTCATTGAACACACATTAATAATTAAATATTGAAAAGACAAATTCATTTTTTTTTTATTTAGAATTATACATTTTTTCAATGAATTGTATATTAGTTTCTTTAAATTTAAAAATAAATGTAATGGTAATTTGCTCTTGTTTGTGCAATGTAACCTATGTATTAAAATAGCAAAGAATTATTAAAGTTGGAATATTTACACAAATATTTATAAATAAAAATTAAAAATAAGAATTCAATTTTTTTTTATTTAGTATTATAAATTTTTTCAATGAATTATATAATAATTTCTCTAAATTTAAAAATAAATGTAATGGTAATTTGCTCTTGTTTGTGCAATGAAACCTATGTTTTAAATTAGCACTTAATTATTAAAGTTGGAATATTTACACAAATATTTATAATTAAAAATTGAAAATAAGAATTCATTTTATTTTGATTTAGTATTATACATTTTTTTAATGAATTATATTATACTCTCTCTAAATTTAAAAATAAATGTAATAGTAATTTGCCCTCGTTTAATAAATGAAATTTAATGTTTTAACATAGCAAATAATTATTAAAGTTGGAATATTTACAGAAATATTTATAATTAAAAATTGAAAATAAGAATTCAATTTTTTTTGATTTAGTATTATAAATTTTTTCAATGAATTTTATAATAATTTCTCTAAATTTAAAAATAAATGTAATGGTAATTTGTTCTTGTTTAATTAATTAAATTTAATGTTTTAACATAGCAAATAATTATTAAAGTTGGAATATTTACACACATATTTATAATTAAAAAATTGTAAACAAGAATTCATTTTTATTTGATTTAGTATTATAAATTGCTTCAATGAATTATATAATAATTTCTCTAAATTTTATGAATTATTTAGCCCTTGTTTAATAAATGAAATTTAATGTTTTAACATAGCAAATAATAATAACTGTTGCAATATTTACAAACATATTGGCAATTTAGGCTGTTGAGATAGGACTGTTGTTTCAAGGGGTTTGAAATAGTGCAATATTTAATTATTTTTTTGATTATTTATGTGTGCAGTAGTTACATTGAACACACATTAATAATTTTAAAGTATTGAAAAGACCAAATTCATTTTGTTTTGTATTTGAGGTGATTATAAATTTTTTCAATGGAATGGTATATAATAAGATTGTATCTAAAATTTAAAAATAAATGTAATGGGTAAGTTGCTTTTTTTGGGCAATGAGGGAATCTAAGGTTGTGTAAATTAGCACTTAATTATTAAGTTTGAAGTATTTAGCACAAATAGTTGAAGTAAGGTGGGTGAATTATTGAAAATAAAAATTCATTTTTTTTTGATTTAGTATTACAAATATTTTCAATGAATTATATCATAAATTCACTAAATTTAAAAAAAAATGTAAAGGTAATTTTTTCTTATTTGTGCAATGAAACCTAAGGATTTTAATTAGCATATTATTATTAAAGTTGGAATATTGAAACAAATATTTATAATTAAAAATTGAAAATAAGAATTCATTTTTTTTGATTTAGTAATATAAATTTTTTCATTGATTTATTTATTAATTTATATAAATTTAAAAAAAAAATATAAAGGTAATTTGTTCTTGTTTGAGCAATGCAATCTTAGGTTTTAAATTAGCAAATAATAATAAATGTTGCAATATTTACAAACATATTGAAAATTTAGGCTGTTGAGATAGGACTGTTTTCAAGGGGTTTGAAATAGGCAATATTTAATTATTTTTTTGATATTTATGTGTGCAGTATTACATTGAACACACATTAATAATTAAATATTGAAAAGACAAATTCATTTTGTTTTTATTTAGTATTATAAATTTTTTCAATGAATTATATAATAATTTATCTAAATTTAAAAATAAATGTAATGGTAATTTACTCTTTTTTGAGCAATGAAATCTAAGGTTTTAAATTAGCACTTAATTATTAAAGTTGGAATATTTACACAAATATTAATAATTAATTATTGAAAATAAAAATTCATTTTTTTTTGATTTAGTATTACAAATATTTTCAATGAATTATATCATAAATTCACTAAATTTAAAAAAAAATGTAAAGGTAATTTTTTCTTATTTGTGCAATGAAACCTAAGGATTTTAATTAGCATATTATTATTAAAGTTGGAATATTGAAACAAATATTTATAATTAAAAATTGAAAATAAGAATTCATTTTTTTTGATTTAGTAATATAAATTTTTTCATTGATTTATTTATTAATTTATATAAATTTAAAAAAAAAATATAAAGGTAATTTGTTCTTGTTTGAGCAATGCAATCTTAGGTTTTAAATTAGCAAATAATAATAAATGTTGCAATATTTACAAACATATTGAAAATTTAGGCTGTTGAGATAGGACTGTTTTCAAGGGGTTAGAGATAGGCAATATTCAATTATTATTTTGATATTTATGTGTGCAATATTTCATTGAACACACATTAATAATTAAATATTGAAAAGACAAATTCATTTTTTTTTTATTTAGAATTATACATTTTTTCAATGAATTGTATATTAGTTTCTTTAAATTTAAAAATAAATGTAATGGTAATTTGCTCTTGTTTGTGCAATGTAACCTATGTATTAAAATAGCAAAGAATTATTAAAGTTGGAATATTTACACAAATATTTATAAATAAAAATTAAAAATAAGAATTCAATTTTTTTTTATTTAGTATTATAAATTTTTTCAATGAATTATATAATAATTTCTCTAAATTTAAAAATAAATGTAATGGTAATTTGCTCTTGTTTGTGCAATGAAACCTATGTTTTAAATTAGCACTTAATTATTAAAGTTGGAATATTTACACAAATATTTATAATTAAAAATTGAAAATAAGAATTCATTTTATTTTGATTTCGTATTATACATTTTTCATGAATTTATTTTATTAATTATATTCTTTTTAAAAAAAAATTAAAGGTAATTTGTTTCTTGTTTGAGCAAGCAATCTTAGGTTTTATATTAGCAAATAATAATAATGTCTGCAATTATTTACAAAACATATTGAAAATTTAGGATGTTGAGATAGGACTGTTTTCAAGGGTTGGAGATAGGCACATATTATTATTTTATTGATATTACTGGTGCAGTATTTCTGTGTACACCAGTTTTATAATTAAATACTGAAAATAAGAATTCATTTTTTTTTAATTTAAGTATTATAAATTTTTCAATGAATTATATAATAATTTTCTCTAAATTTTAAAAATAAATGTATGGTAATTTGCTCTTGTTTGTGCAATGAAACCTATGTTTTAACATAGCAAATAATTATTAAAGTTGGAATATTTACATAATTATTTATAATTAAAAATTGAAAATAAGAATTCATTTTTTTTTTAATTTAGTATTATAAATTTTTTAATGAATTATATTATACTCTCTCTAAATTTAAAAATAAATGTAATAGTAATTTGCCCTCGTTTAATAAATGAAATTTAATGTTTTAACATAGCAAATAATTATTAAAGTTGGAATATTTACAGAAATATTTATAATTAAAAATTGAAAATAAGAATTCAATTTTTTTTGATTTAGTATTATAAATTTTTTCAATGAATTTTATAATAATTTCTCTAAATTTAAAAATAAATGTAATGGTAATTTGTTCTTGTTTAATTAATTAAATTTAATGTTTTAACATAGCAAATAATTATTAAAGTTGGAATATTTACACACATATTTATAATTAAAAAATTGTAAACAAGAATTCATTTTTTTTTGATTTAGTATTATAAATTTTTTCAATGAATGATATAATAATTTCTCTAAATTTTATAATAAATGTAATGGTAATTTTTTTTTATTTGTGCAATGAAAAGTAAGGATTTAAACAAGGAAAGAATTATTAAAGTTGGAATATTTACACAAATATTTATAATTAAAAATTGAAAATAAGAATTCAATTTTTTTTGATTTAGTATTGTAAATTTTTTCAATGAATGATATAATAATTTCTCTAAATTTAAAAATAAATGTAATGGTAATTTGCTCTTGTTTGTGCAATGAAATCTATGTTTTAAATTAGCACTTAATTATTAAAGTTGCAATATTTACAAACATATTGAAAATTTAGGCTGTTGAGATAGGACTGTTTTCAAGGGGTTTGAAATAGGCAATATTTAATTATTTTTTTGATATTTATGTGTGCAGTATTACATTGAACACACATTAATAATTAAATATTGAAAAGACAAATTCATTTTGTTTTTATTTAGTATTATAAATTTTTTCAATGAATTATATAATAATTTATCTAAATTTAAAAATAAATGTAATGGTAATTTTTTCTTATTTGTGCAATGAAACCTAAGGATTTAAATTAGCATATTATTATTAAAGTTGGAATATTGAAACAAATATTTATAATTAAAAATTGAAAATAAGAATTCATTTTTTTTGATTTAGTAATATAAATTTTTTCATTGATTTATTTATTAATTTATATAAATTTAAAAAAAAAATATAAAGGTAATTTGTTCTTGTTTGAGCAATGAAATCTAATGTTTTAAATTAGCAAATATAAATAAATTTTGCAATATTTACAAACATATTGAAAATTTAGGCTGTTGAGATAGGACTGTTTTCAAGGGGTTGGAGATAGGCAATATTCAATTCTTTTATTGATATTTATGGGTGCAGTATTTCATTGAACACGCATTAATAAAAAAAATATTGAAAAGACAAATTCATTTTTTTTTAATTTAGTATTATAAATTTTTTCAATGAATTATATAATAATTTCTCTAAGTTTGAATATAAATGTAATGGTAATTTGTTCTTGTTTAATTTATGAAATTTAATGTTTTAACATAGCAAATAATTATTAAAGTTGGAATATCTACACACATATTTATAATTAAAAATTGAAAATAAGAATTCATTTTTTTTTGATTTAGTATTATAAATTTTTTAATGAATTATATATTAATTTCTCTAAATTTAAAAATAAATGTAATGGTAATTTGTTCTTTTTAATTAATGAAATTTAATGTTTTAACATAGCAAATAATTATTAAAGTTGAAATATTTACACAAATATTAATAATTAAAAAATGAAAATAAGAATTCATTTTTTTTGATTTAGTATTATAAATTTTTTCAATGAATTATATATTTATTTCTCTAAATTTAAAAATAAATGTAATGGTAATTTGTTCTTGTTTGAGCAATGTAATCTAAGGATTTAAATTAGCAAATTATTATTAAAGTTGGAATATTTACAAACATATTTATAATTAAAAATTGAAAATAAGAATTCATTTTTTTTTGATTTAGTATTATAAATTGTTTCAATGTATTATATAATAATTTCTATAAATATAAAAATAAATGTACTGGTAATTTGTTCTTGTTTAATTAATGAAATTTAATGTTTTAACATAGCAAAGAATTATTAAAGTTGGAATATTTACACACATATTTATAATTAAAAATTGTAAACAAGAATTCATTTTTTTTTGATTTAGTATTATAAACTTTTCAATGAATTATATAATAATTTCTTTTAATTTAAAAATAAATGTACTGGTAATTTGTTCTTGATTGATCAATGAAATCTTATGTTAAATTAGCAAATAATAATAAATGTTGCAACATTTACAAACATATTGTAAATTTAGGCTGTTGAGATAGGACTGTTTTCAAGGGGTTAGAGATAGGCAATATTCAATTATTATTTTGATATTTATGAGTGCAGTATTTCATTGAACAAAGTTTAATAATTAAATATTGAAAATAAGAATTCATTTTTTTTTTAATTTAGTATTATAAATTTTTTCAATGAATTATATAATAATTTCTCTAAATTTGAAAATAAATGTAATGGTAATTTGTTCTTGTTTAATTAATGAAATTTTATGTTTTAACATAGCAAATAATTATTAAAGTTGAAATATTTACACAAATATTAATAATTAAAAAATGAAAATAAGAATTCATTTTTTTTGATTTAGTATTATAAATTTTTTCAATGAATTATATATTTATTTCTCTAAACTTAAAAATAAATGTAATGGTAATTTGTTCTTGTTTGAGCAATGTAATCTAAGGATTTAAATTAGCAAATTATTATTAAAGTTGGAATATTTACACACATATTTATAATTAAAAATTGTAATCAAGAATTCATTTTTTTTTGATTTAGTATTATAAATTTTTCAATGAATTATATAATAATTTCTATAAATTTAAAAATAAATGTACTGGTAATTTGTTCTTGATTGATCAATGAAATCTTATGTGTTAAATTAGCAAATAATAATAAATTTTGCAATATTTACAAACATATTGTAAATTTAGGCTGTTGAGATAGGACTGTTTACAAGGGGTTGGAGATAGGCAATATTCAATTATTATTTTGATATTTATGAGTGCAGTATTTCATTGAACAAAGTTTAATAATTAAATATTGAAAATAAGAATTCATTTTTTTTTAATTTAGTATTATAAATTTTTTCAATGAATTATATAATAATTTCTCTAAATTTAATAATAAATGTAATGGTAATTTGTTCTTGTTTAATTAATGAAATTTAATCTTTAACATAACAAATAATTATTAAAGTTGGATAATTTAAACAAATATTTATAATTAAAAATTGAAAGAAGAATTCATTTTTTTTGATTTAGTATTATAAATTTTTCAATGAATTATATATTAATTTCTCTTAATTTAAAAATAAATGTAATGGTAATTTGTTCTTGTTTTATTAATGAAATTTAATGTTTTAACATAGCAAAGAATTATTAAAGTTGGAATATTTACACACATATTTATAATTAAAAATTGTAAACAAGAATTCATTTTTTTTTGATTTAGTATTATAAATTTTTCAATGAATAATATAATAATTTCTATAAATTTAAAAATAAATGTACTGGTAATTTGTTCTTGATTGAGCAATGAAATCTATTGTTTTAAATTAGCAAATATAAATAAATTTTGCAATATTTACAAACATATTGAAAATTTAGGCTGTTGAGATAGGACTGTTATCAAGGGGTTGGAGATAGGCAATATTCAATTATTATTTTGATATTTATGAGTGCAGTATTTCATTGAACAAAGTTCAATAATTAAATTTTGAAAATAAGAATTCATTTTTTTTTAATTTAGTATTATAAATTTTTTCAGTGAATTATATAATAATTTCTCTAAATTTGAAAATAAATTTAATGGTAATTTGTTCTTGTTTAATTAATGAAATTTAATGTTTTAACATAGCAAATAATTATTAAAGTTGGAATATCTACACACATATTTATAATTAAAAATTGTAAACAAGAATTCATTTTTTTTTGATTTAGTAATATAAATTTTTTCAATGAATTATATAATAATTTCTCTAAATTTAAAAATAAATGTAATGGTAATTTGTTCTTGTTTGAGCAATGCAATCTAAGGATTTAAATTAGCAAATAATTATTAAAGTTGGAATATTTACACACATATTTATAATTAAAAATTGTAAACAAGAATTCAATTTTTTTTGATTTAGTATTATAAATTTCTTCAATGAATGATATAATAATTTCTCTAAATTTTATAATAAATGTAATGGTAATTTTTTCTTATTTGTGCAATGAAACCTAAGGATTTAAATTAGCAAAGAATTATTAAAGTTGGAATTTTCACACACATATTTATAATTAAAAATTGTAAACAAGAATTCATTTTTTTTTGATTTAGTATTATAAATTTTTTCAATGAATTATATAATAATTTCTTTAAATTTAAAAATAAATGTTATGGTAATTTGTTCTTATTTGAGCAATGAAACCTATGTTTTAAATTAGCACTTAATTATTAAAGTTGGAATATTTACAAACATATTGAAAATTTAGGCTGTTGTGATAGGACTGTTTTCAAGGGGTTGGAGATAGGCAATATTCAATTATTATTTTGATATTTATGAGTGCAGTATTTCATTGAACAAAGTTTAATAATTAAAAATTGAAAATAAGAATTCATTTTTTTTTGATTTAGTATTATAAATTGTTTCAATGAATTATATAATAATTTCTATAAATTTAATATAACATGTAATGGTAATTTGTTCTTGATTGTATCAAT
>VYZN01001433.1:0-83741 GCA_009761285.1 Aphis glycines
TCGGTTTTATATATACTATGAACATCGGTACCCGTAATAACAGGTTAGAAGGCTATTAAACAACGCGCTCTGGCGGTGAAGGGTAGTCGCCAATGGAAAATATTGGCAACGTACCTAGAGAGCACTGCCTTAAGCAAATACCGTGTATGGTTCACAATCTCAGTGTTTCCAGCAATTTGTACCAGTACCTATTTTTTTATTATTATTTTTATGACTTTTAGTATAGCCATGCTTATAAAATAAATAATGAAATCCAGGCAAATCAAGCGCCAATCGGCTTAAGAAAACAGTACAGAATGCGATTCTCATAATTATTTCACAATAACTACTTAGTACTATAATAATTAAAATGAAAATATGTTGATTTGTACACGTACGTATACGGAAATATTATATTATATAACTTGACAATAATTAACGACGGTGCGTTCATTCTGGCGAATCGTGACATATAACAAAATAATAATAAGATTCACTGCAAATTTCAAAATTGATGAGTGTGAGCGAGTACCTACTTAAAACTTTAAATGCTTCTATTATAAAATATTATGAACAAATAACTACTCCAAGGTATAAATTATTTGGCAGTACAATATTAAACAGACCATTAGAAATCGTTATATAAACATTTAAAGAGCAGTTGCTTACAATAGCTAATACCTGCAAGACGTTTCTTAGAATAGAGGCAGTTCCTAATATATACGATATACATATATGTACAGCATTTACCTGCAGTGTACTTTCTATTATTCTCAGAGCAATTGATGTTACCTTTTTCCTATCCCATAATTTTTCTTTTTTTACCTGTGATTTTCAGCACAATTGATATATTCTCAATTGCGCCGATCGATTCTTAAATATATTATTATATAAACATGTATAATACTATTACATAAATAGATGTTTGATATTATATTTTTTATTTGATATCTCACCACTTGTTCGACATGTTTTTAATTGTTTCACAATATGATAAAACTGATGATGCCAGATAAGTCACTTTTATATCAAATATTTTAAATCTTTTACGGTCTTCGACTTTTAGATTATAGATTGTATAAATTGTGTGTAATGCAGCGGTTCTCAACCTATGGTACGTGGCAAGCTCATAGGTGGTACGCGAAGAAAACCTCCCTTTGTAAAAAACATATACATTTACATTATTAATAACCAAAAAAAAAAGCAAAAATATGATCAGGTGGTACGTAAAATGTTCAAACTGTGTAGGTGGTACGCGAATACAAAAAGGTTGAGAACCGCTGGTGTAATATATATATATTTGTTTATTGTTGTACAAATATTTAAAAAAATAATATAGTTAATATAAATTAATATTTAATTAATATAAAATAATATAATTATTATAAAAATTAAAACTATCCAAGACAGTTTGTGTCATTGTCAAATGCTCCAGCGCAATTGATGTATATTACCTATGCAGGTAGTGTCATAAATCCGGCGCAATTAACGAACACCGGCAATTCCGATCTCCGTTTCTATAACGATTTCATAGATAATCTTTGCACGCCCAAATTGTTAATACCCTGCAGCACCTAGGTATATAACCGTATAAGTAAAATACATTATATGATATAAGAATATTATATATATATAAACATATATTATATTGTAAACTCGATAAAAATGTATGAATATTTTTAATATATTGTAAATCTTCTAACTTTGAGTCTTAAATGCTATATACTATTGTACACCAGAGGTTTCCAAAGTCGAAAATACGGCTCACAGGTCGTGCTATCCATATAATATACGTACGCATATATACATTATACATATTAATATTTAATATTCTTCTATTATAAAATATTATGTGCAGATAATTACTCCAAGAAATAAATTATTTGGCAGTACAATGTTAAACTGACCATTTGAAATCGTAATAGAAACATATAAAGGCAGTCGCTTACACTAGCTGAACACCTGCAAGACGTTTCTTAGAATAGAGACAGTCCCTAATAAATATGATATACATATATGTACAGCATTTACCTGCAGTGTAATCTCTATTATTCTCAGAATTGAACATTAAACGAACAAAAAATCTTAGCAACCTCTAACATTATTCTACAAAATTTCTTACAAATCGTGGGTTAGGTCTGTCTGTCTCTATACATATATATATATATATATATATATATATATATTGCCTTCACATATTTCTATAATGATTTCTAATGTTTAGTTTAACATTGTACTGCCAAATAATTTATACCTTGGAGTAGTTATCTGTTCATAATATTTTATAATATAAGAATATTAAATATTAATATATACAGAAACGAACGCATATATATATATGTATATAATATATAGAGAGAGAGGGGCTTAGAAAAAAAGGGAGAACTTAGTTAACACTAAAACTTACCGAATATTTCTGTCTCTCTGTTTACATAAATATATATATATATATAAGGCTGGGCAAGTTAACTATTTTTCAACTCGTTAAGTTAAGTTAATTTTGAAAAATGTAAGTTAAGTTTTAAGTTAAAAGTTACTTTTCTTTTTTATTTAACTTGTTAAAGTTACAAGTTAGTTGGAAAAAATAAGTAACTTTACTTGGTTAGAAATAAGTTACTTTTTTTTCATATAAAACTTATAGTTACACCATTTACACTTCATGTTAAAGATTTACAAATAACATAACATTATAATGTAGGTCTGTATATTATCTTAAAAAAAAAATGTTTTGCTGTAGGTACTTATAAATTATGAAATCCAACAAAATAATTAAATTAGTTAATAGTAAATACAATGAGTAACTCCCTCACTCCGAGCAAAATTATTCTTATCATTTCCATGAAGGAATTTAAATATAACAAACCACAAATATTAATTAAAACTGACAAACGTTTACAAACGTATAATATGGGATATTGAGTTTGGATAGTATATATTTTTCTTTTCTAAATAATAATAACCTGCATGGCACTAATCTTATACATAGAGTCTAGAGTTCTAGACATACTATATTCTGTGAATAAGAAATAATATAAAATATTATTCTTTATTTCTCATAAGTCGTTTCGTAGATTATGACATTTTGTAAGTTCTATTAACTATTAACATTGTTTAAATATACAGTCACTATAATATTCTAATATATATTTAATCAATAATATAGGTATTTACATGTATTTAAACACGTTATTTTAAAACCCAGACATAGTGCAGAACAGTTCAATAGTCTACATTATTTAGAATACACGATACCTACATAATAATATATAGCAGAATAATTTATATTTATCAAAATAATTAATGTTATTATTATTATTATTATTATTTATTACCACGAAATGCAATAATAAACCTTTGAGGTTTGTACAAAGAATAAAATAACTTAACCTGACTATAAAATAAATTAACAAGTTAAGTAACTTAACTTTTTAACTCGTTAATGCCCAGCCTTGTATATATATATATATATTGCCTTCACATGTTTCTATAACGATTTCAAATGGTCAATGTAACATTGTACTTCACAAATAATTTATACCTTGGAGTGGTTATCTGTACATAATATTTTATAATATAAGAATATTAAATATTAATATATACATATACTTAAGCATATAAATGTATATACATATATATATATATATATACATATATAGAGGGAGAGATAGAAAAGTATGAAATTTTTCTATATTTTGTAAATCTTCTAACTTAGAGGCTAAAACACTATATACTGCTCTATACCAGGGGTCTCCAAAGTCAAAACTAGGGCTCACAGGACGTGCTCGCCTGTACTACCCTGCACTTATTGGACACTCCGAACGACAATGACAAATGAATTTAAATATAATATGTATACATCACAAATCGCTGTCGTCCGCACCTATATATATCCATGTAATATACGTACGTTTATATACATTATACATATTAATATTTAATATTCCTCTATTATAAAATATAATGTACAGATAACTACACCAAGCTATAAATTATATGGTAATACAATGGTAAACTGATCATTAGAAATCGTTATAGAAACATGTTGTCGTATACTCCGATTACTCGTACGTATACCAAAATAAAGTAAAACCAAAAATGATGTGAAATACTTTATTTGAACGCGACGTCCAATGGTGATCGGGTCACACGATCACCACCAATGACCCCTTTTCTGCCTTAACCATATCTCTTATATACTAAATTTACAATTGAGTAATTATCGATTGTTACATCTTTTTCTTATTATACTTATTTACATTTCATACACCTTAATTTATGTAATTATTATTTTAACCCAATTAATAACTAATTTTATTTACATTTCCTACTACTATGTTTTGATTACTATGCTAACTAAAATATAAAAGTTTAACAACACTGTATTTCACAATTGTTATCTTAACCTATTTAAATTATATTTTTTATTATTGCTTAATTATTGAAATTCATTAAATGCTAATACAACAATGTGAAGACAATATATTATATATATATATATTTATGTGTGTGTGTGTGTGTGTGTATAGACAGAGACAGATCTAACCCACGCTTTGTAAGAAATTATGTAGAATAATGTAAACATATATGTATATCATATAAAAGGAACTGCCTCTATTCTAAGAAACGTCTTGCAGGTATCAGCTGGTATAAGCAACTGCCCTTTAAATGATTCTATAACGATTTCTAATGGTCAGTTTAATATTGCACTGCCAAATAATTTATACCTTGGGATAGTTATCTGTACATAATATTTTATAATACAACTAATAGAAGCATTTAAAGTTTTAAGTAGGTACTCGGACACACACATCAAGTTTTGAAATTTGCAGTGAATCTTATTATTATTTTGTTATATGTCACGACTCGCCAGAATGAACGTACTGTCGTTAATTATTGTCAAGTTATATTATACTATAATATTTCCGTATACGTACGTGTACAAATTAACATATTTTCATTTTAATTATTACAGTATTAAGTAGGTAGTTATTGTGAAATAAGTGTAAGAATCGAATTCTGTACTGTTTTCTTGGGTAAAACACGATTCCGTGCGCATTTTAAGACACACGATCCCGTACCTTTTGTACTCATGAGTTTAACACGATGTTGCCAGACTTCCATATGGTATTAGTCTATTTGACTTAAGTCGAGGCAATACACGTAGTTTTCGCCGCATTTCGTAGGCTGCGTATTCCGCGCCGTTTTCCGTCGAATTAGAAGTTTATGTCGGAGTAACTAATAGTATACACGGCGGACATTATCCGCCGCGTCAGTGTCATATTTAGGATTTTGTCCCGGGGGGGAAATACGTTGGAAAACATCGACGGTGGGGGGAAGGTACACTTACTAACATTATTAAACTTACGAGTAAAAAAAAGACCAAGGGGGGATCTATCCCCCATATCACCCCGTAAATACGCCACTGCGCCACCTTATAATCCGCGGCGAAAAACGCCGTGTATAGCTCCGGCCTTAATTAGAGCGTTTTACATACGTTTCGATTATAGATTTTGAAGGCCGGTCGCCCTGTTCCTCCAAGTACAGTATGCCGGAGCCGATGTCCGGCATACTGGGCGAACTTACTGATTCCAGCGAAAAACGGCACTGTCAATTTACCACAATATCTAACTCTACCATAGGCGTGCGCACGGGTGTTACAGGGTATGCTATAGCAACACCTATGGGCTGCAAACACTCACAATTTTTATTTTTTCCAACTAAAAATAGTTAGTAAAGTAGGTAGTAGTTAAAATTTACAAAATAAGAAACATTACAAAAGACGTCTAGCACTGTAAAATAATTATAATAATAATATGTAATGACGTATTGTATAAAATAAATTACATTTTTGTATTAATCAAATAAATGATATGTATTGACTTATTATATATAATTTTCAGCAACACCTACCACTAAGACCTGCGCACGCCATGAACTCTACATATAAAAAAAACGTACTGTAAATCCGGTCGTCTGTTTAGTAACATTTATAATATACTTGACGTACAACAATGATATATAACAATCAGATAAGTTTTTGTTGTATATCATAAGTATATGAGTAATTATCAAGTATTATATGATTATTATTTTTCAATTTTACGTTTTTTTTTATATTTTAAACGAATTGACTATTAATGTTATATAACGACGTATAAAATATTTGTCAACAATTTGTAACAATTATCAAGGTATTAAATTATAATTATTTTTTTACATTTTTAAAATTTTAAAATTTTTTATATTTTAAACAAATTGACAATATACATTAAATGGCAGCATTGCACAGACAATCGTACGTAATCGTGTTGTTTTTGGGGTATTTTGATAATCTATTGTTCGATCAAAATCGTACGGAATCGTTTAACCTGCGGGTAAATGCTATACATGTATGTATATCATATAAAAGGGACTATCTTTATTCAAAGAAACGTCTCGCAGGTGTTTACGCGTTAGCATCTGCCTTTACATGCTTCTATAACGATTTCTAATGGTCAGTTTAACATTGTACTGCCAAATAAATAATGCCTTGCGGTATTTATCTGTACATATTATTTTTTAATAGATATTAGATTATAGATATTAAATATTAATATGTATCTTTATACGTACGCATATATATGGATAATATATGGACCATATTTTTGGTCGTGATCTACTAAAAATATACTTCACCTTTGAGGATTGACTTCCATACAATTTTTTTTTTGTTTTGAATGACTAATTATTAAGAAACATATTATAGGGTGTGAGGTCCTAAAATCAAATTCTAATAAACATGATCGACTTTGAAATTGTCCGGGATCGACGTTAGACCGCCCCTAGCTGGTATTGTTTATACACAAATACATATAATATACCTACTGTGTATATAAATATATAATAATTAATAACGGTAGGTATTGTATGACTTGAAACGATGAGAATGATGAGATCCAAGAAAAAAGTATTTGTACGTATACGGTACTTGAACAAAAATACAAAATTATTTGATAA
The DNA here is from genome assembly GCA_009761285.1 of Aphis glycines. Classification (NCBI taxonomy): domain Eukaryota; kingdom Metazoa; phylum Arthropoda; class Insecta; order Hemiptera; family Aphididae; genus Aphis; species Aphis glycines. The sequence goes on from VYZN01001433.1 coordinate 6,976, forward strand.
AGTCGCATGTACGATCTTTGCCGTTTAAAACCATGGACAAAACGTTTAGCAGTGGTTTTCATACTGTTTAATTCGAAGGTCGTATAAAAAATTTGTTAACATAAAACCAAAAACGTATTCGTCGTGTTGTGTGCGTCAAAATACTAAATGTGATCTATATGCACAAAAACGTTTTCACTAATAGATTTTATTTTACATGATATAATATATAATTTAAGAAAACTTTTTTTTATTAATTGATATTAGGTAATAATATAATAGTATACAATAGATATACTTTCCGATAAAAAATATATTAGCATAGAATCAATTTATGTAATCATTGCATTTGTAAATTTTCTTGTATGCTTTCACTTAAAAATAATAATTTTATTATTTATGTGCAGTAATTTTTCAGTTGTATTGTTCAAATGAGCAAAATAAAAACTTTCTTTGATATTATATACATAATACATTTTTGTGTTTTTTATCTAATTTTTGTTCAAAAAATTGTTTTATAGGTATCTAATTTAAACAAAGCTGCAAAATTACTAACAAATATTAAATATCAATAAACTGTAAATGATATAAATTGTCAAGTATATCGTGGTGTTGGATTTAGAATTCTCAGATATGTACTCCGATGAGTCCGGTCTCCGATGCGGTAACTGAATTGTCAATAAAATAGCAATCACTATAAATATTGTTATTACCCACTTATTTCTCAGCATACGATGAACCATTATAAATATTTAATATGTTTACAAGTGAATATCATTGATCTTTATCTGTTAATCTTTTCTGTAGCTATAAAAACGTGGAAGTGGAAATTATATTTTAGGCATTCAAAGTTTTAGTAAAATGCAAGGTTTATAGATAATATAGGTTTCCTCATAGTCGTGTAAACAAAACGAATCCCCCGCATTCATTCCCCGTCTTGTGACGTCATTGCCGTACACCACGACGAATACGGAATACAATTTATATGCCTACCGCCGTATACGACACTTGTTTTATGTTTCGATTTTAGTGCTTACTTAAGTCTAAAATGTTTAATTACTGTTAAGTGTACTTATAGGGATAGGCACGTAATGCTATAAATGTAGAATATAAATATTATATGAATAATACAAAAAATATGGAATTATTTTTATTTAAAAACACGCATAACAAACAAGTATAAAGTTATATTTTTATGTCATAAGTTTTCTATTTTTCTGTTGTCTGTTGGTTTAATTTAAGAAATTTAATATGTTTTCCATTATATAAAGCTAATGCATATAAATTCTTAGAAGGCTAAAATTATTAAATATAATTTAATTATTTTTTTCAAATTTTAAATATTTATTCTTAAAACCTAATGTTTTATTCCTTATTGAATCAATCGATCGATTTGTTTGATTATTATTTCATTGAATTTCAAATATAATATGGTTTATTTTGGTTTTAATAAGCTATTCTAAGTATATGACTTAATATTTGTGTAGACGTACCATAAGTGTTTCTGTTTTATGGATGAATACGAAGTGGAAAATGCGCATTATTTTTCATGATGGGTATATCAGTATATGTATAGTAAAACTATTAAAAGGGCTAAAAATGAAGAATAATTTTCTTGGTTGGAACTTTTTTCGAAACTTAACATACATACTTGCTGTAATAATAATTATAATTGTATATAATTTTAAGACAGAATTAATCTACTGACATTATTTTAATTATTCACGGGCATTTACGCCACGCAGGATCAGCGAGTATTACATATACGAGTACTTACTAATTTACTCTCAATAATTAGTCTCATATTTGGTAACTAAATTTTTTAAGTTAAAAAAATAAAAGTCTTTGTTTGAATACATATATAAATACAAAACAGTAATGAAAAAAAAAATTATAAAAATGTAGGTTAAGCTGAGTATGTGAATTTGTGCAACAAGGATGTAGAAAATACTCAAAACCTAGTGCATGAAAGAGTTAACACACGAGTATGCAGTATAGGCGTATGGCAGCATTTATCAGAGTTGAGCTGGAATAAATTAAAATGATGAATAAAAAATAAAAGCATAAATAACTAATTTTGTGAATAAAGAATAATATTTTATTTTAAATAGTTTCAGTTGTAAATAAAAATAAAAATTATTCTGAATAATTTAATTTGTGAATAAATAAATTGTGAATAATATTCAATTTACGTGTAACAAAATTATGACAAAAAAATAATATTCATAACAGAGGAAATAATGGTAACATCAATATCAACAATTTACATAATAATAACAAATACTATAAAAATAAAAAATAAAATATTAAATTTTTCTTCCAATATTGAAGCTATAATAAATACCTATAATTTAAATACATTTATTAAGTTTTTTATCTCATTTTTGAATTTTTTTGAGATAAGTCAAATGCAAAATAAATTAATAAAAATAATTTTTATTCAAAATTTCAAATAATCAATCGAATAATTTTTTTTTTGACTAATGTCTAATGCTAACTCTGTAGCATACTACGTACGTTGTACGTTGTACGACTGCCGCGGCGTGAACAGAGTACGGCAGTGACGTATTACCCCCAATGCTTAAATTTCATAAATTCGACGATGAGGCAACCTATATTATCTATAAACCTTGAGTAAAATGTAAATAATTCTTTGTTATTCGTATTTTGTAATCAATATTTAATAGACAATAGATAACGTGAAACCGTTTACTGTTAAGAAGACGTGATACCCGCATGTGTTGTCTCTGGGTGCGTTCGTCTTGGTCGATTTGTACGCTTTAAGCGCTCACGAACGCTCGCGGTGCGTTCGACTTGGCCCATATCAGCGCTCAAACTACAACCGTGACGTCACAAGATCTGAGTCCTACGTCATAGATCCGCGCTCACAAACGCTCAAACGAAATAGGTAGTGCAGCAAAGCGTTCACGCTGTGGCGCGTTGACGAACGGAACAAAGCGCTTACGGTTATTATAGTAATAACTACTAATGATACTAATGATAGTAACATTGAAAATTTGAAAATTGTTTCATCAAAACACAAAAATCGAAATACGATTATACCAAATCTTACTATCCTAGTTTAAGACGTTTAAGTTAATTAATAATAATTGCTCATAACTTATAATTGAAATTGAAAAGTTCTATATTATTTACGAACTATGATGCAAGTGACGCTTATGGACGGTGATGATGATGGGTCAGCTTATATCTTAGATGTGACACCCGAAGAAGCGAACCGCTTAAAAACAGGTACCTATATAATATGTAGTTAAAGAATTGATTAAATATACAATAGTATATTATATTATATTTATAGTATATAAATGGTTTAAGTTGGTAAATGGACATGGTAAGTACCAACATTTTTTTTGGGTCTTATTACCTATCCATACTCGACATGACTTGTTACTTTTAACTTTTTTTGAAAACAATGGGAGATTGCTATTTCGATAATTATCTGTAATATATTTTTTCCTGTAACGTTTCTTAGTTCAATACATTACCATTTTTTAAAAGATAAAATACAATTTTTCTGTTCAGATAATTTAATTAATTCATCAACTATTTGAACTTTGTTATTTCATCATATGTTATTGTTGAAACTAGAACTTTTAATTCTAAAATATTAATTTTACCAGGTTTTTCTTTAGTATCTTGTGTAGTTGTTGTAGTTTTAGTGTTTTTCGTTAGAAACAGTGCATCATCATCAACATTTCTTGTAAAAGTTATCTCAAATCTAGCATTGTAAACAGGAAATTTCATCGACCCTAAACCTTAGCTAAACTAAATAAAGGAATGATAAGCGCGCCTCTTCCAACACATTCATAATTAGATTGAAATCTGAATTTTCTATGGGCCTGTTACCATCTTTATTTGAAATACCTTCATTTGTTGAACTTATTGTGAAAAATATGATAAAATAAAAACGTAGTTTCATAACAATAAGCTTAATAAAAAATTTAATCTATGACAAAAATGGTAATGACATTTTAAATATCGATAAATGTAGAAAAATTTTTATTTTTTTTATTTTTCATGTAATAAATGAATAATAAATAAATTCAAAAATAATTAGAATAAACAATTTTAAAAAATGTTAAATTTGAATATCTACCAACAATAAAACATAATAATTGTTTTGGAATTATATTATGATTATGATTTTAAAGATCACATGATTGGAAAAAATATGATAGATTTTGAAATTTTAATTTTTAAACGGTAAAAAATATAAAGGAACTGTTGGTTTTTTGAAATTATTGACTCATTTAGATTTTACCAAATCAGAATTGTATACAGATGATGATTTTAAAATGTATAAACAAATATTAATTAATTAGAGAACTTAAATATAAAAGTTTCAGAATTTATTAATGATCTTATTTATTAATGGTTTATCATACATTAAAAAATAAAAATTTATGTTACTTACAAATAAAATAAAACTGAAGAAATTTGAAGTTTTACTGTAGTATATTTTTGATAATAATAGATAGTAAGTATATTTTTTGATTACTTATTAATTATTTAGAAATATAGCATATTATACCAAAAAAAAAATTTTTAGCAATACTTTCTGAAAATATGGCTTAAACAAATTAATGGGTGATTGAGTAGCCTTATATAAACGCCCTACCAAAAAAGTTTGGCTCGTTATCAAACCCTCCTCCCACATAAAAATTATCTGACCCCGCCACTTTAAGTAAGTTTGATGAACATTAATATTACTTTTCTATGAGTTTTATCTTAATATTGTTTTCTTAAATGGTTAAGCTTGTTTTGATAGGTTGAATTTAAAATAAATATACAAGTCAATACAATCTATGTATTACAATAATTATTATTTTGGCTTATAAAAGGAACGCTATGTAATGTAACTATTTGTATGTTTAAACATGGGGTTTGCAAATAAAATGCTGAATAAAGCTAAATATATAAGATTCATGGAGGAGATAAGTGCTGAAGAATCATTTGCACCAAATGAAAGTGTGTCAGTTGGTCAAAATGAAACTTTGCCAATGGAACAAAATATAAACATCGAAACCGACAATAATGTTTTTAAGTGGCCTCATGAGGCAATACTTCTTCTTATTGAGGAGTACAGAAAAAGAACTGATAATTTTTATTCGGGTCATATATTTCAAAAAAAAAATTGGCAAAATATAGCTATGTCTTATACACGCGTAACATAGTTAAAAAATGTTTTACGTAGGACAACATTACTCCCTCGATATTTATATCAAAATTACCAAAATTTTAAATCACATTGAGAAGAACTTTACCTGTTATATAGTGTTTTTATTTTTTTTAATAGTAGTAACCAATAATTTTTAATAATTAAATGAAAAAAACCTAAAGTTCTCAAACCTATAACTTTTTCAACCTAATGTTGGTTTTTATTTAAAATAATAATATTTCCCGTAGTTATTATAACAGTTATCAGCAGGGTTGGGATTTTATAGCATTTGCATATTTCTTATGAGATGCTTAAAAAATAGTAGAGTAAAAGTAAATTTGTGAATTATCAATACAGCAAAAACAAAAAACTCAAAAACTTAGATCGCTAAATAGTAATTTTGTAGGATTGGAGAGCAATTTTAAAGAACATTTGAAATGTTTTAGAATTTAAAGTTATTTTAACTCTAATATTCCGGCTTTAAAACTAACTTTCTTTAATGTATACATACAAATATATAATATTTTACAGTAAATTGTAAATATTTCAAATTTACTGTTTGAATAATAGAAATAAATAAAAAAATTATTCAATTTTATATTAAATATAATTTATAGTTTATTGTAATATAAATCATAAACAATCACAACAATATATTTATATATTTACATACACAAATTACAATGTATTTTAATACAGGATTTAATTTTAAATTTTCCTAAAGACCAGTATCACTTTCTTAATACCTTAAGTACAAGACATATTAAAAATATTTGAATATTTTCTATAGTACTTAATTTGAAATGGCATTTTTTATGAATGATGCTCATGATGATCAGAGTGAAAATTACCTCCAAAAAAATTAGATACTGCATCCACTGCTTTAAAAATAAGTTTAAACCAAGAACTTTTCATAACGGGCATAGAAGATTCATTTTCTATGTTGATACTATAATTTGTATCTTTAAAAGAAGACGTGAGTGTATTTTCAGGTGTAATTTTTGAATTGGCTGTGATCACTGTAGAGATTTGTATGGCTTTGGAGGTAACCTTTGAATGGGTTGTAGTTGGAAATGATGTTGTTGTAGTCTTTGAAGTATCATTTGATTCTGAAGTAGTCATCGAAGCAGCTTGTGTAAAATCTGTAGTATATTTAGAGTTAATTGTGGTAGATCAAGATGTGGATAAAGTTCTTGTATTATATTTTAGTTTTAATAGAAGCATTTGAGGGATCTATGTACCTTTGGTGAAATCCTTCAAGTTAAGTATTGCTGCCTGATTGAATATTACAATTATTGATAACACAACCCATACTTGCACTGGAAACATTTCTTATAAACAAAATTAATACATAATATTAACAAAATAAATAATAAAATAAATATTGTTGTTCTTAACCACGTAACAAGATTTTTAGAAATTTTATATTTAGTTTATCATTCATTTTTCTTACAGTTTTTTTTTAACCTTTTTTTCTTGCTAAATTATTTAAATATTTATACAAAAATGATTTATTTCATTCAACTGTTTTTTTTTAAACTACCTATCTTTCAGGATTTATAAATTGTATCTTATACTTTTAATTTTATAATCGAAACTCTAAAGCAAAATATTTTTTTATAAAAATGTCAATGTATGTTCGTATGATATGTTTTTTTATTTATAAATATATTTTAAAATAATTAAATTTTAATTATCATTATATTTTTTCATTGGGATACTAGGTGAAGATTAGGTTTCATAGAAACTATATAAAATAGCTGGAGATGCTTATTAGATATTACTAATACTAAACAATTAGACAATAATAAAATAAACATATGGTATATGTAATTTACATAATAATAATAGACGTTTCTGTTTACATTCAAATCCATGTACAACAAAATTCACATTCATATAATTTTTATGATATACTAAAATAAATTTTCAAGTTTTGGATTAAGGCATCTTTAAAGTATAGGTGATTCTAAATATTCAACTAATACAATAGTTATGATTTTATTTATTTTTTCCATTTAAAAAATATTGTAATGTTAATTCTACTTATCTATATCTATATACCATTATAAAGCTGAAGAGGCTTTTTGGGTTTTTTGTGATGATTTCTGCAGGAACTGCTGGTTCGATTTGAAAAATTCTGTTTGTGTTGGATAGTCCATTTGTCGAGGAAGACTTTAGGCTATTTATTTTAATATTACGCAGCGACCAATAGGAGCAAAGCATCAGTGAAAAATGTTGCGAAAATTGAGGGAAATAAATAATAATACCATGGTTACCGAAAATAAAACAATAATATTCGATAGTAACCCATAGTTACCATTTATTTACAATTTCGTAAATAAATACTTACTTAAAAAAAAAAAAAATTTATTTACTTATTAAATTGACACGGATGAAATCGCGGGCAACAGCTAGTGTAATAACAATTGTTTGGTGTAAATATATTTTGAGGTGTTTATTAGTTTTTTTATAACTAAAATAATGATAATAATTTTAATTTTAATCTAAATAAATTTGTTGGTATTTAAAATTTAAGAAAAGCGGGTAAGTGGGTACCGCTCTGCTATACATTAGGTGCCGTGTGGATCACTATTAGGTATATATTATAGGAGTGTTAAATTTTAATCCAATGATAGGTATCACTGTACGAAAAACAATTCTGAACGAAGATGATTTGTCAGCCAAAGATATAATTTTTAGTGGTTAATGAAAAATGTGGTTTATGTTTTAATGACCTGAATACACGAAAATTTAAGTTCTTTATAATATTTGTAATCTAAACTTATGGAAAATCTTGTATTAAATTTTCAACTCTTAGCTACTTATACAACAATTTTTATGAATTATGCCTACAAAATAATTTGCAAATATTTATGATTTTGACGAATTTTTGTCAATATTTGAACTTCAAATGCTAATAAAAAAAAATTGTGCCTATGTTTTCTTATAATTTTTTAATTACTATAAGAATAACTTATGAGAAATTTTGTATTAAATTTTCAAGTATTATGACTGGCTAAAAAATTGTATCAACACTTAAAAAAAAATTCTCAGAAAAATCGAAAATTTCTGTGGTCTATAAATAACTCAAAAAAAGTCAAAATATTTTAGCCATTTAAAAATTTAGCCTTGTATTAATAACAGTAACATAAACATGTGGTGAAAATTTTAATTATTTACAGTTATTAGTTTTTGAGTTACAACCATATAAAAAAATTGATTTGATCAAAAACTGATTTTGCGTAAAAATTCCCGTTTTTCCGTCACTTTTTTTTTGTTTTTCTCGATTTTTTTGAAAACTATTGGAAAATATTTACTTTTTACCTTTATAATGCACCAAGGTATTCACTTTGCCATCGGAAACCACCCCTAAAGTTTGAAATTGAAGCATTATTTCGACTAGTTATGCTGTACACAGACACACAAAAAAAAACATACATCATTGTAAAATCAATACAATCATCCCTTTATTGAGAATCTAAAAATATTAATGTAATATTTTACACTGAATTGAAAAAGTATAATATTTTACTTTGGAAACAATGTTGTTATATAAGCTTCATCCATGTTCCTATTATAAAACCTATTTATTTCGTGAATAGGATATAAATTGTATACAAATAAATAATATTGTATTTATAGTACACGAAACGATATTATAATTATTTGTTCACTTAACCAAACAAGATATTCATTTTGTACTGTTTATGATATAATACTTTTTTCTCAATATTTTTGATGGTTTGTTTAATTTAAAATGATGTATATTAAGTAAATTAAAGGTATATTAATACACACCTGATTGTTTGATATTGGTTGATTAGATTGAACTTGTGATGGAACTCGCTAGTGATACGATAGTTCCCAATCTCACGCTTTAAATACTTTTTTTTTACTACTTTTTAACTAGAAGTTTTGTATTATTATATCCATTTATTATTATTATTATTATTTTATTTTTATGGACCCATAAATTTAATTAATTATAGGTACTAGTCTATTAATATAGGTATTATCAGTGAATAAATATTATGGTCTTACATAAAGATAACGTAACACCTTAATGTCGTTAATTGTGACATTAAAATGGGTAATGTGAATTCAAAAATTTAAAACAGTATAATTCTATAACCTATATTGCACTTTTATTTGGTCACATATTATATTATTATAGCTACCTAATTTATAGTCTTTTGTAGCAAAGTTTTCATTATAATTCATGATAAAATATTTAACAATTTGGTTTTTGATAGGTATAAGTTATATTTTTTTGAGCTTTTATGTATCTAGTCTAGATTTTAACCATCAAAATTATTTATTTATTTATTTATTGTATAAACGCCTATCGAAAATAATGTTGGTAAATATAAATATAAAGCGAACATATGATGTAAAGCTTAGAGTAAAAATAAAATAAATATAACAGTAAGGTAAATAAGGCATAATTAAGTATATTATATTCTTTCTCATTATTTTTATCTAAAGCTATTGGGATGTTTAAATACAAACATTTATTATCAAAAAAAATAATTCTAATGAGTTCCTAGAATCTGAGATTCCATAACATAAGATATTTATTTTGTTTACTTTATAATATTTTATTTATTTACCTTAAGACATCGGTGAAAAGACGAAAAAATGTTGAATGTGTTTAGTTTTATTTTTTTATTTATTTGTATGGCTAATATTGTTCTCAGCTATCTTATTATATAGGTACTCATTGTAACCATATTCAATATTCATAACCAAAATTAACAAATTATTATTCTAAACATTAAAGTATTAAATAGTAGATTGGTGATATAGGTACTGATTTAAATAGAAAAAACTTCGAACAATTTAATGTAGTATATTAATTGGGAAAATAATAAAACTACCTATTTTAGTGTCCGAATATTTTTGAAACGTAAAATATTTGATATTAATATCATATAAACGTACCTATAATTTTTTTTTGCACATGTTGAATCTGGTTTTCTATTTCTAAGGTTGTTAATTATTATTTGAAATATTATTAAAAATCGTACCAAAATGAAATGTAGTAGTTTCTTATTTTAATACAAAAAGAATGAATGTTCCTTTAACTAAAGTATTCAATTGCTATACATTAATAATTATTTTTACAATAATTGTGAAGATATTTAATATAATAAAATCACTAGATAAAAACAGCTATTCTAGTCAAGTATAGTCTTAGTTCTTACTCCTAGAACACAATATACTTAATAAAAACTCAATGTTTCATGTTCAAACCTCAAAATCAAATAAGATAAAATATTAATTATAACAAAGCACAATTAATTATCTTGTAAAATTATATAGTACAATATTTTGCGTATAGTTTTTAATTACTCAAGGAATGCCACTCAAAAAATACTGATATTTTATTAATTGAAGGTAAAAATAGTGTATACAATATAAGAATACTATAAATAATGTTTAAACAATAAATTGTAATAATATTATTGCCATAAGCCTGCATAATTGCCACATAAATTGTTTGATAATGGTCCACCCGCAGAAAATAATCTTGTTCCTGAATAATCATAGCAATGTGTATAAATTGCTGATGTATATTTGGCTTGTTGAAATTCTTGGTCCTCCATTAAATCTTCATCAGGGCACTGAAAACAAAGTTTTTATATATCAAATTATATATGAATTAACGATAATGATACTTACAACATAACCTCTGCTTGCATTTAAAACAACTGATTTAGAGGAATTAATACTGGATTCTAAATACTTTTCTGCCCGTATATCATAGAACATTATAACACCAACGCCTAATCCAATTGTAATTACATTATCTTGGAAACTTAAAGACCTAATTCCTGTAACATAACAGAAATTAAATCAACAAAGGTTTGTATGAATTATATTCTTATAAATATATCATATTACTAATAAACATAATTAAAGTTGTATTATCGGCTGTCATATAGTAAATGGTCTACTATTGCGGTCTACCCCAAATAAATGAATTAAAAATTATATTATACAATATATTATTATTTTAAATAATTTAAAATATATATTAATTAAAAAAATGTGTGGTTGATTCGTCACTACTTATAATTAAATTAAATTCTCAAACATATAGTGTATGATCCAGACTTTTACAAAATGTTGAAGTATTGTTATCGTTAGTCATAAAGTATAAGGCCATAGAGATTAAGTGTTCACCAAAGAAAAAGATTAAACTGTATATATCAAAGATAAACTTAAGCCTGTGTAAAAATCAGCCGGTTGCAGGTAGACTGCATATGACAGCCACATTATCAAGTCAAATATGTCAGAACTTATCCATTTTGTTGGGTGATATTACTGAGTACCTTCCTATCCTGTAATTTCCCACTGTTTAAATTTAATATAAAAATCACTTATTGAATAAACAAATATATAGATTGTAACTATGCTTTTTAATAAAATAACTTTTTCATTTTAAAAATGTATTAGAAAATTATGCTGTTAGAAGAAAATTTAGTATTAGACAAGAAAGTACTAAAATATACAAACCACATCCACTATATCCAGCAGGGATTTTTGTCACAGTATGTAGAGTTTTTGGGTCAAGTAATATTGTATATGAAGGACATCCAACGGCATATAAATTACAATCATTGTTCTTTGCCATGCAAATATTGTCCTGACAGGATGGCAAATTTATTGAAACCTTCTGTGATGCAAAAAAATATAAAAATAATAAATTAAAAAATACAAAATTGTATAAATCGATTAATGTACATTTTATTTTTCAATCTTAAATGTAAGTTATTTTTTAAATAACAAAATACAGTGTACCAGGACTATTTAATAAAGATAGTTATATATTATAAGTAATCAATATATTTTTAGAATATATTTTATTTTAATAAAGAAGTTGTTTTTTTTTAAAAAAAAAAATAATAAATAAAATTGCAATTACTTGTCTAAAACGTTCAACATCCCAAACATGAACATATCCATTTCGTGACATAGTAACCATTTGTTTTAGATTCTTATTAAATGTGATTGTTCGGTCGTGTTTTGCTATTTTGCAGGTTTTTATAACAACAGGGTTTAGAAATTGAGTAATTGATTGTATAAGGTCACCGTCAGAATCATACTTTTCTTGATATTTATCTTGAACTCTCCATAATGCAAGTTTGGAATCTCGTGATCCACTAACAAAAAACTCATCATCCAACCATTCAATGTCGAATATGCTTTTTTTATGAGCACCCTAATAAAATAAAAATGTAAATAATAGTTGCATGTTTTTTTTTTATATATATATATAAAAAAATTATTGCTTACCTCGGCTAAAGCAATTGGATCTAATGTTGGCAATCTATATACAGCTATTTCATTTGAGTTATATGCTCCTGTAGCCAATAGTGTTCTGGATGGATTAATTTTTAATGAAAATATACCACTTTGTTGATCAGCTGCATGTCCTTTTATCGATGGTATTTGATCCAGTTCGTGTGATTTTACATTATAAACCATTAACTAATTATAAAGGTAAAATAAATGTATATTAATTATTAAATAAGACATAATAGGTCAATGACTGATAAATAATACACATAAGTATATTATGAGTATAATTTATGTATAGTCAATAAAATTAAAATATTATTTATTTGAATTCAAAATATTAAAGGCCCTTATTTATCATTTTTATCAATTATGATCAAATTATAAAATTAATGATTGAAGAATCTGGCTTATTATCTATAACCTATCTATGCACATGAACATTTTATAACCGTGCCATTCTGTTATAAATTGTCCAATAATAATAACACATAATATACCTATCAGCAGGGTTGAAATGTATTTTAACCAAGTGGTTTTGTTTAAAAAAAATTTTATAATTTAATGGTTGGGAAAAATGTTTAAAGAATTGCATCATAATTTCATTATGAAGTATTCATTTTGTATGTATATCATAGTACGTAAAACCATGATATAGATATTTAAAAAATGATGTTACTTTATAGTGTACTTATATATTATACTTGAAAAACAAAGTATTGTTATAAATTATTGTTTTTTTTTCTTTAATTAAAACTATTAACTAACACTAATAAAAAACATTTTAATTTTTAAGCGAATAAAATGTTTGTTTTGTATTGTTTAAAAATAAATTTTTTTCCAACCCTGCCTATATGTATTATAATTTATAGTTGTTTTTATTTAATACTCTCAAATATTATAAATATTACCTATAAGTTATAAAGATATTATTAGTATAACTATTATTAATGACGGTATATCAATTATATCTTGTGGATTCACAAAAGCCTGGGTATGACAATAACAGACTTGTGCCTTTTATAATTTTAATTTTCAAAAGTTCATTTCATTAGAATAAAATAAAACTTGATATTTTATCAACAAAAAATCTGTTATTGTAATTATGTTTCATAAATTAATACTGAACAGTTAAGTATAAATGTACAAATACATAAACCTAAAAGTAATTATTCAATTTTTAATTCATTAATTTTAAGAATATAATTTCTAAAAAGCTAAAATTAAAATAATTTTTATTGAAGTATATAAGTAATTTTAGAATTATAACAATACAATAGGTATGCTTACTTTATTACATTTTGTACCAAAAACAATTTGTTTACTGTTAAGCCATTGTGAACAAAAAACTTTATTCATAGTTTTTAACGGTATAGACCATTCTTTGAATAAGTTATGTGTGATTATATGCCTTGTACCATAATTTTGGGTTGCTGAACGATACTCTCTTATTCCATATTCTCGATTTCTTACATAATCTAGAAAGTTATATGAAGAGTTTTGCACAGTAAACAATGGCGTTGTACTCTCTTCTTCTTCGTCTGAGTCTTTATTGAAAACAAGGTTTTCTTGTTTTTCTGATATTCCGTTCCGTTCCATTCTAGTCATATGTATTAAACTACGTTCAATCCAGTCGAGATTGATATGCACAAGTTGGCCGTTAACCAAAGACTAGCACTCGGCTTGTTTGTGCCATCTTAAATCAAAAATTATAAAGGAGATTAATTGTTGTCAACAAGTTAGTCAGTTTGACCAACATTGTACAACAATTTTTTATATCGTTGTTTTACTGCAACTGGAAATCATCATTGAAAAAAAAACAGTGTACAGAATAAAAAAATGTTGAACAAATTGTTTTCCTAGAAGGTTAGAACTAGGTTATATTAGGTAAATATCCCGCGGACTTTTAGATCGCGCGGAACGACGAATGACGACGCCACGGCAACTAGTATCCTCAGAGCCCAACTTAGGGGGGGGGGGCTTGGAGGGCTGCAGCCCCGGGCCCCTGTTAATATTTAATTATTAAAGTGGCATTTAGATAATAATTAATTTTGGGGCCCCATTAGAAAATTTGACCCGGGCCCTAAAATTCCTAAGTTGAGCTCTGAGTATCCTATACTGACGCGTGGGCAACGATTCCGCCTCAACGATAACACATTGATGGTTAGGTTAGGTTAGTTACTGATGACGATTCGTAATGACGGCGGCGGAGACTTGGTCATGAGGTGAATTTATAGATTTAATAATATGGACATCTGCAGCGCCGGACCCGCAGAAACTCAACGTTTCTGGGCTCGATGGCGTGTAACTCTGACAGTCACCGGATGCAGACTTGGCTGACGATATGCCAGACAGATATCGACGAAGAGTATCAAGACTGCAGTGCATTGTGCTGCCTTCCGCTGACTTTTTTTCGTTCTGCGACAATCTTGCCACCGGTCACCGTCAGTTCCGTAGCACCAACTGTTCGCTAATTCCATCTTCATGTTTCGTTTTCCTCTTTCCGTCACTAAAACAATCATCTATAACATCGACGAGCAATAGCTCCATCGCCGTCAACTGTTGACCCGTGGCTGAAAAACTGTTAAATTTTTTTCTGTACACTTTTTTTTATGCAAAATGTTGTGCAACATTAAGCCTATACCATTTTTTTATTCATTTAATTATTCTAGAATTAAAATTTATATTTCAGCGTAAGTCACTGAGCCACGTTTATTTATACAAAAAAAAATAAAAATATGTGCCTATTTATACAAAAAAAATAAAAATATTTATTTTTATTTTTTTTGTTATATATAATATCAAAATAACGAATAATTAACGAAGTAATGACTATAAAAATTATTAATAAATAATATTTAAATTTAACAGAAGATATAAAATGTTTATATATAGAGTTACATGTTTATCATGAATATGTTCAATGAACCTAACATTGTTCATAGTCGATGTATCTACATGTGTGCTCTTTAAAAACTACTTACCTATGGATTATAACAATTATATGTAGATGTTTCAACTGTTTCAAGAAATATTAAATAGTTGAAATATCATATACACAATGAATTGTAAATACAACACCGACAACTTCAAAATACAGGCATACGTGCATACAACAAAGGCCAAGAATAGGTCATATCTCATAACTCATAGGTATACACGGCGTGTATCATGAAGATATGAACATTTTAAATTAAAATTACATTTAAATGTATCAGATCATTATGAAATTGTGATACACTATGTAATATATATAAACTAGGCATAACGATTATAAATATCTATATTTATTATGTGGAACATACGTAAATGTTATTAGTCAGATCTTATACAATATAATTAATAAAAAAAGCGTGGTCAAGTGAATACTGGCGCGGCTGTACATTAGGTGTCGTGTGAATCACTATTATATAATATATAGCCAGGAGTGTTAAATTTTAATCCAATGATAAGTATGAAGTATCATTATATACGAAAAACGATTCTGAACGGAGATGACTTATCATCCTAGGGTATAAATATACTATTATAAATATACCTATTAAATAGGTAACAATATATAACAAATACTGAAATGTGTAAGTCCTTTGAGAATAAATCATTGGGTACGCGATTTCGTAAAAATTTAAAATTCAGATTCTCATAGAATTGTTTCCTATTTTGACGTTTCGAGATTTCTCTATAACTATTTAAAGGAAAACTTAGTGTTGAATTTTTTAACCTTATATATAAAATTTATATAAATACAAAAAATTATATGAATTTTGATTTTCAACTACAAAATTACCACCAAATTTTCGCGATTTTGACATATTTTGTAAAAAATTGAAGTTTAAACGCTTATAACATTTTTTTTTATTACAATAAGAACGACTTATAAGAAATCTTATATTAATTTTTCAAGTTTTTTGGGCACCCAAAAGTCAACATTTCAAAAAAAAAAATAATACTCATAAATTTGCAATTATGTTGCAATATAAAATTCATAGGTTTTTAATTTTATTATATTTTTGGAAATCTGATACAAGATTCTTCTTACGTTTATTTAATATTAATAAAAAAAAAAAATAATATTAACTCATAGTAATTTTTTTTAGGGATTTGAAATTCAAATATTGACGAAATTAGATAATAGAATACCTAAACAATAACGATTTTAGTTAGGTACCTACTTATTTTGTTGGATAATTGACCTTATCATATAAGTCATATTTATATTTTAATAATAATGTAAGTTATGTATAACATTTATATAATTATATAATAAAATCATTATGGTAATAATGTCATTATTTTTTTGTTTAAACTGTAACAGAATTGGGAGTCGATTAGTAATATGACCTTGGAGAAATTATGTAATAGGTATAATATAGACTTGCTTCACAATGACACACCACAATAGATAATGATGAGGTATAATAAACACTTACAGTATCTACAGCCAGACGGTAAAATACTTTTTAAAAGTATTTTGAATAAATATTCCAAATAATTAAAAAAAAAGTACTCAGAATATATATTTTAATACTTTATAATAATGATATTTCCAAGTATTTGGAATACTTCACAAAAAGTATTCCTAATATTTTTCGAATACTTTTTTTTAGTAGATTTAGATTTCAATGACGAAAATATATTTTTTTTCAATTCATTGTTTATAAATGAATATTATAATAATCTCGTTTTATTTATTATTATACACAAGTGAAAAAGCTTTAATGACAAAAAAAGTAATGAAATTATTTTTTAAGTATAATTGGACGTTAAAAAAATATTCAGAATACTGTATTCGGAATACTACCCAAGTCTACGGCTACAGCAAAACGATTATCTATATAATATGTATGGAAGTTGCCTGATGCTTCCATAACAATACCTAGTTTTTATTTTGTTATAAAAGTAATTCATAATAATATTTGAAAAATTATTCTTTTGGTACCATGCACTTATGTACTATATATTTTATAATAGGACTGTTGATTGTTCATTTTGATAAGAGTTAAATAATTTATATTTGATGTTTGAATGTCTGATGCAATAAGTAATAGCAATAAACTAGTAAAATTCTATTTTATATTATTTAAAGTCTGTGGCTTTGTCACTGTGTTTGTATGACAATTTTTATTTAGTTTTATAAGTTTAGGATATCCTACAATTAATGTCCAAGTACCCTTTTGACTCCAAGCATTAATCAAACACTATGGCAGATACTATGGGAAAGGTGCAAAAATGAGAATACAATTTTATTGTACTAGGTATAATATATAATACCAATAAGTTATGATTTTATTTTTTAGGTAATTAAATGTAAGGCAGCCGTTGTTTGGGAGGCAAAGAAACCTTTAACACTTGAAGATATTGAAGTAGCTCTACCAAAGGAAAATAAAGTTAGAGTAAAAATTCTTACCACAGCTATATGTCATACTGACGCATACACCACGGATGCTAATGATCCAGAAGGAACTTTTCCTTGTATTTTGGGCCATGAAGGAGCAGGAATTGTTGAAAGTGTTGGCTCAAATGTTAAAGAATTCCAACCAGGCTAATAAATATATTGTAAAACATTTTTTTATTTAATGTTATTGTGCTAAAATTAATTAAAATAATATTTAAGGTGATCGTGTTATTCCTTTATACATCCTCAGTATGGAGTTTGTAAATTTTGTTTGTCTCCAAAAACAAAATGTACATAGTAAAATTAGACTTACTCAAGGTCAAGGTAAAATGCCTGATAATACTTCTCGTTTTACTTGCAAGGGAAACTCCCTGTACCATTTTATGGGATGTACAACTTTTAGTGAATATACATGATACTGTGGAAGTAGATATTTCATTATGCAAGATACTAAATACATTATTTTTTATTATTACATTGTGGTTGATTTGATTTGAATTATTTAGATTAAGTATTATTCAATTAAGACAAATGATAATTTTACATTTATGTTTGTTGTTTGATAAAATCATTAATTTCAACTCAATGATTTGATATTTAAATTGTGATATAATATATACTAAGTAAGTTATTTTTTACAACTTGTAAAAACCTTTAAAATAACCTGTTGTAAAAAATAACTTACTTAGTATATATTATATCACAATTTAAATATCAAATCATTGAGTTGAAATTAATGATTTTATCAAACAACAAACATAAATGTAAAATTATCATTTGTCTTAATTGAATAATACTTAATCTAAATAATTCAAATCAAATCAACCACAATGTAATAATAAAAAATAATGTATTTAGTATCTTGCATAATGAAATATCTACTTCCACAGTATCATGTATATTCACTAAAAGTTGTACATCCCATAAAATGGTACAGGGAGTTTCCCTTGCAAGTAAAACGAGAAGTATTATCAGGCATTTTACCTTGACCTTGAGTAAGTCTAATTTTACTATGTACATTTTGTTTTTGGAGACAAACAAAATTTACAAACTCCATACTGAGGATGTATAAAGGAATAACACGATCACCTTAAATATTATTTTAATTAATTTTAGCACAATAACATTAAATAAAAAAATGTTTTACAATATATTTATTAGCCTGGTTGGAATTCTTTAACATTTGAGCCAACACTTTCAACAATTCCTGCTCCTTCATGGCCCAAAATACAAGGAAAAGTTCCTTCTGGATCATTAGCATCCGTGGTGTATGCGTCAGTATGACATATAGCTGTGGTAAGAATTTTTACTCTAACTTTCATTTTCCTTTGGTGGAGCTACTTCAATATCTTCAAGTGTTAAAGGTTTCTTTGCCTCCCAAACAACGGCTGCCTTACATTTAATTACCTAAAAAATAAAATCATAACTTATTGGTATTATATATTATACCTAGTACAATAAAATTGTATTCTCATTTTTGCACCTTTCCCATAGTATCTGCCATAGTGTTTGATTAATGCTTGGAGTCAAAAGGGTACTTGGACATTAATTGTAGGATATCCTAAACTTATAAAACTAAATAAAAATTGTCATACAAACACAGTGACAAAGCCACAGACTTTAAATAATATAAAATAGAATTTTACTAGTTTATTGCTATTACTTATTGCATCAGACATTCAAACATCAAATATAAATTATTTAACTCTTATCAAAATGAACAATCAACAGTCCTATTATAAAATATATAGTACATAAGTGCATGGTACCAAAAGAATAATTTTTCAAATATTATTATGAATTACTTTTATAACAAAATAAAAACTAGGTATTGTTATGGAAGCATCAGGCAACTTCCATACATATTATATAGATAATCGTTTTGCTGTAGCCGTAGACTTGGGTAGTATTCCGAATACAGTATTCTGAATATTTTTTTAACGTCCAATTATACTTAAAAAATAATTTCATTACTTTTTTTGTCATTAAAGCTTTTTCACTTGTGTATAATAATAAATAAAACGAGATTATTATAATATTCATTTATAAACAATGAATTGAAAAAAAATATATTTTCGTCATTGAAATCTAAATCTACTAAAAAAAAGTATTCGAAAAATATTAGGAATACTTTTTGTGAAGTATTCCAAATACTTGGAAATATCATTATTATAAAGTATTAAAATATATATTCTGAGTACTTTTTTTTTAATTATTTGGAATATTTATTCAAAATACTTTTAAAAAGTATTTTACCGTCTGGCTGTAGATACTGTAAGTGTTTATTATACCTCATCATTATCTATTGTGGTGTGTCATTGTGAAGCAAGTCTATATTATACCTATTACATAATTTCTCCAAGGTCATATTACTAATCGACTCCCAATTCTGTTACAGTTTAAACAAAAAAATAATGACATTATTACCATAATGATTTTATTATATAATTATATAAATGTTATACATAACTTACATTATTATTAAAATATAAATATGACTTATATGATAAGGTCAATTATCCAACAAAATAAGTAGGTACCTAACTAAAATCGTTATTGTTTAGGTATTCTATTATCTAATTTCGTCAATATTTGAATTTCAAATCCCTAAAAAAAATTACTATGAGTTAATATTATTTTTTTTTTTTATTAATATTAAATAAACGTAAGAAGAATCTTGTATCAGATTTCCAAAAATATAATAAAATTAAAAACCTATGAATTTTATATTGCAACATAATTGCAAATTTATGAGTATTATTTTTTTTTTTGAAATGTTGACTTTTGGGTGCCCAAAAAACTTGAAAAATTAATATAAGATTTCTTATAAGTCGTTCTTATTGTAATAAAAAAAAATGTTATAAGCGTTTAAACTTCAATTTTTTACAAAATATGTCAAAATCGCGAAAATTTGGTGGTAATTTTGTAGTTGAAAATCAAAATTCATATAATTTTTTGTATTTATATAAATT
Organism: Aphis glycines; assembly: GCA_009761285.1. Lineage (NCBI taxonomy): Eukaryota > Metazoa > Arthropoda > Insecta > Hemiptera > Aphididae > Aphis > Aphis glycines. The sequence continues at coordinate 27,806 of VYZN01001433.1, forward strand.
TTATATATAAGGTTAAAAAATTCAACACTAAGTTTTCCTTTAAATAGTTATAGAGAAATCTCGAAACGTCAAAATAGGAAACAATTCTATGAGAATCTGAATTTTAAATTTTTACGAAATCGCGTACCCAATGATTTATTCTCAAAGGACTTACACATTTCAGTATTTGTTATATATTGTTACCTATTTAATAGGTATATTTATAATAGTATATTTATACCCTAGGATGATAAGTCATCTCCGTTCAGAATCGTTTTTCGTATATAATGATACTTCATACTTATCATTGGATTAAAATTTAACACTCCTGGCTATATATTATATAATAGTGATTCACACGACACCTAATGTACAGCCGCGCCAGTATTCACTTGACCACGCTTTTTTTATTAATTATATTGTATAAGATCTGACTAATAACATTTACGTATGTTCCACATAATAAATATAGATATTTATAATCGTTATGCCTAGTTTATATATATTACATAGTGTATCACAATTTCATAATGATCTGATACATTTAAATGTAATTTTAATTTAAAATGTTCATATCTTCATGATACACGCCGTGTATACCTATGAGTTATGAGATATGACCTATTCTTGGCCTTTGTTGTATGCACGTATGCCTGTATTTTGAAGTTGTCGGTGTTGTATTTACAATTCATTGTGTATATGATATTTCAACTATTTAATATTTCTTGAAACAGTTGAAACATCTACATATAATTGTTATAATCCATAGGTAAGTAGTTTTTAAAGAGCACACATGTAGATACATCGACTATGAACAATGTTAGGTTCATTGAACATATTCATGATAAACATGTAACTCTATATATAAACATTTTATATCTTCTGTTAAATTTAAATATTATTTATTAATAATTTTTATAGTCATTACTTCGTTAATTATTCGTTATTTTGATATTATATATAACAAAAAAAATAAAAATAAATATTTTTATTTTTTTTGTATAAATAGGCACATATTTTTATTTTTTTTTGTATAAATAAACGTGGCTCAGTGACTTACGCTGAAATATAAATTTTAATTCTAGAATAATTAAATGAATAAAAAAATGGTATAGGCTTAATGTTGCACAACATTTTGCATAAAAAAAAGTGTACAGAAAAAAATTTAACAGTTTTTCAGCCACGGGTCAACAGTTGACGGCGATGGAGCTATTGCTCGTCGATGTTATAGATGATTGTTTTAGTGACGGAAAGAGGAAAACGAAACATGAAGATGGAATTAGCGAACAGTTGGTGCTACGGAACTGACGGTGACCGGTGGCAAGATTGTCGCAGAACGAAAAAAAGTCAGCGGAAGGCAGCACAATGCACTGCAGTCTTGATACTCTTCGTCGATATCTGTCTGGCATATCGTCAGCCAAGTCTGCATCCGGTGACTGTCAGAGTTACACGCCATCGAGCCCAGAAACGTTGAGTTTCTGCGGGTCCGGCGCTGCAGATGTCCATATTATTAAATCTATAAATTCACCTCATGACCAAGTCTCCGCCGCCGTCATTACGAATCGTCATCAGTAACTAACCTAACCTAACCATCAATGTGTTATCGTTGAGGCGGAATCGTTGCCCACGCGTCAGTATAGGATACTCAGAGCTCAACTTAGGAATTTTAGGGCCCGGGTCAAATTTTCTAATGGGGCCCCAAAATTAATTATTATCTAAATGCCACTTTAATAATTAAATATTAACAGGGGCCCGGGGCTGCAGCCCTCCAAGCCCCCCCCCCCTAAGTTGGGCTCTGAGGATACTAGTTGCCGTGGCGTCGTCATTCGTCGTTCCGCGCGATCTAAAAGTCCGCGGGATATTTACCTAATATAACCTAGTTCTAACCTTCTAGGAAAACAATTTGTTCAACATTTTTTTATTCTGTACACTGTTTTTTTTTCAATGATGATTTCCAGTTGCAGTAAAACAACGATATAAAAAATTGTTGTACAATGTTGGTCAAACTGACTAACTTGTTGACAACAATTAATCTCCTTTATAATTTTTGATTTAAGATGGCACAAACAAGCCGAGTGCTAGTCTTTGGTTAACGGCCAACTTGTGCATATCAATCTCGACTGGATTGAACGTAGTTTAATACATATGACTAGAATGGAACGGAACGGAATATCAGAAAAACAAGAAAACCTTGTTTTCAATAAAGACTCAGACGAAGAAGAAGAGAGTACAACGCCATTGTTTACTGTGCAAAACTCTTCATATAACTTTCTAGATTATGTAAGAAATCGAGAATATGGAATAAGAGAGTATCGTTCAGCAACCCAAAATTATGGTACAAGGCATATAATCACACATAACTTATTCAAAGAATGGTCTATACCGTTAAAAACTATGAATAAAGTTTTTTGTTCACAATGGCTTAACAGTAAACAAATTGTTTTTGGTACAAAATGTAATAAAGTAAGCATACCTATTGTATTGTTATAATTCTAAAATTACTTATATACTTCAATAAAAATTATTTTAATTTTAGCTTTTTAGAAATTATATTCTTAAAATTAATGAATTAAAAATTGAATAATTACTTTTAGGTTTATGTATTTGTACATTTATACTTAACTGTTCAGTATTAATTTATGAAACATAATTACAATAACAGATTTTTTGTTGATAAAATATCAAGTTTTATTTTATTCTAATGAAATGAACTTTTGAAAATTAAAATTATAAAAGGCACAAGTCTGTTATTGTCATACCCAGGCTTTTGTGAATCCACAAGATATAATTGATATACCGTCATTAATAATAGTTATACTAATAATATCTTTATAACTTATAGGTAATATTTATAATATTTGAGAGTATTAAATAAAAACAACTATAAATTATAATACATATAGGCAGGGTTGGAAAAAAATTTATTTTTAAACAATACAAAACAAACATTTTATTCGCTTAAAAATTAAAATGTTTTTTATTAGTGTTAGTTAATAGTTTTAATTAAAGAAAAAAAAACAATAATTTATAACAATACTTTGTTTTTCAAGTATAATATATAAGTACACTATAAAGTAACATCATTTTTTAAATATCTATATCATGGTTTTACGTACTATGATATACATACAAAATGAATACTTCATAATGAAATTATGATGCAATTCTTTAAACATTTTTCCCAACCATTAAATTATAAAATTTTTTTTAAACAAAACCACTTGGTTAAAATACATTTCAACCCTGCTGATAGGTATATTATGTGTTATTATTATTGGACAATTTATAACAGAATGGCACGGTTATAAAATGTTCATGTGCATAGATAGGTTATAGATAATAAGCCAGATTCTTCAATCATTAATTTTATAATTTGATCATAATTGATAAAAATGATAAATAAGGGCCTTTAATATTTTGAATTCAAATAAATAATATTTTAATTTTATTGACTATACATAAATTATACTCATAATATACTTATGTGTATTATTTATCAGTCATTGACCTATTATGTCTTATTTAATAATTAATATACATTTATTTTACCTTTATAATTAGTTAATGGTTTATAATGTAAAATCACACGAACTGGATCAAATACCATCGATAAAAGGACATGCAGCTGATCAACAAAGTGGTATATTTTCATTAAAAATTAATCCATCCAGAACACTATTGGCTACAGGAGCATATAACTCAAATGAAATAGCTGTATATAGATTGCCAACATTAGATCCAATTGCTTTAGCCGAGGTAAGCAATAATTTTTTTATATATATATATATATATATATATAAAAAAAAAACATGCAACTATTATTTACATTTTTATTTTATTAGGGTGCTCATAAAAAAAGCATATTCGACATTGAATGGTTGGATGATGAGTTTTTTGTTAGTGGATCACGAGATTCCAAACTTGCATTATGGAGAGTTCAAGATAAATATCAAGAAAAGTATGATTCTGACGGTGACCTTATACAATCAATTACTCAATTTCTAAACCCTGTTGTTATAAAAACCTGCAAAATAGCAAAACACGACCGAACAATCACATTTAATAAGAATCTAAAACAAATGGTTACTATGTCACGAAATGGATATGTTCATGTTTGGGATGTTGAACGTTTTAGACAAGTAATTGCAATTTTATTTATTATTTTTTTTTTTAAAAAAAAACAACTTCTTTATTAAAATAAAATATATTCTAAAAATATATTGATTACTTATAATATATAACTATCTTTATTAAATAGTCCTGGTACACTGTATTTTGTTATTTAAAAAATAACTTACATTTAAGATTGAAAAATAAAATGTACATTAATCGATTTATACAATTTTGTATTTTTTAATTTATTATTTTTATATTTTTTTGCATCACAGAAGGTTTCAATAAATTTGCCATCCTGTCAGGACAATATTTGCATGGCAAAGAACAATGATTGTAATTTATATGCCGTTGGATGTCCTTCATATACAATATTACTTGACCCAAAAACTCTACATACTGTGACAAAAATCCCTGCTGGATATAGTGGATGTGGTTTGTATATTTTAGTACTTTCTTGTCTAATACTAAATTTTCTTCTAACAGCATAATTTTCTAATACATTTTTAAAATGAAAAAGTTATTTTATTAAAAAGCATAGTTACAATCTATATATTTGTTTATTCAATAAGTGATTTTTATATTAAATTTAAACAGTGGGAAATTACAGGATAGGAAGGTACTCAGTAATATCACCCAACAAAATGGATAAGTTCTGACATATTTGACTTGATAATGTGGCTGTCATATGCAGTCTACCTGCAACCGGCTGATTTTTACACAGGCTTAAGTTTATCTTTGATATATACAGTTTAATCTTTTTCTTTGGTGAACACTTAATCTCTATGGCCTTATACTTTATGACTAACGATAACAATACTTCAACATTTTGTAAAAGTCTGGATCATACACTATATGTTTGAGAATTTAATTTAATTATAAGTAGTGACGAATCAACCACACATTTTTTTAATTAATATATATTTTAAATTATTTAAAATAATAATATATTGTATAATATAATTTTTAATTCATTTATTTGGGGTAGACCGCAATAGTAGACCATTTACTATATGACAGCCGATAATACAACTTTAATTATGTTTATTAGTAATATGATATATTTATAAGAATATAATTCATACAAACCTTTGTTGATTTAATTTCTGTTATGTTACAGGAATTAGGTCTTTAAGTTTCCAAGATAATGTAATTACAATTGGATTAGGCGTTGGTGTTATAATGTTCTATGATATACGGGCAGAAAAGTATTTAGAATCCAGTATTAATTCCTCTAAATCAGTTGTTTTAAATGCAAGCAGAGGTTATGTTGTAAGTATCATTATCGTTAATTCATATATAATTTGATATATAAAAACTTTGTTTTCAGTGCCCTGATGAAGATTTAATGGAGGACCAAGGATTTCAACAAGCCAAATATACATCAGCAATTTATACACATTGCTATGATTATTCAGGAACAAGATTATTTTCTGCGGGTGGACCATTATCAAACAATTTATGTGGCAATTATGCAGGCTTATGGCAATAATATTATTACAATTTATTGTTTAAACATTATTTATAGTATTCTTATATTGTATACACTATTTTTACCTTCAATTAATAAAATATCAGTATTTTTTGAGTGGCATTCCTTGAGTAATTAAAAACTATACGCAAAATATTGTACTATATAATTTTACAAGATAATTAATTGTGCTTTGTTATAATTAATATTTTATCTTATTTGATTTTGAGGTTTGAACATGAAACATTGAGTTTTTATTAAGTATATTGTGTTCTAGGAGTAAGAACTAAGACTATACTTGACTAGAATAGCTGTTTTTATCTAGTGATTTTATTATATTAAATATCTTCACAATTATTGTAAAAATAATTATTAATGTATAGCAATTGAATACTTTAGTTAAAGGAACATTCATTCTTTTTGTATTAAAATAAGAAACTACTACATTTCATTTTGGTACGATTTTTAATAATATTTCAAATAATAATTAACAACCTTAGAAATAGAAAACAATATTCATTTATTAAAGTTTTAATATATTTCTTAATGCATCAGATAAAATTTGTTGAAATAATTTATTAAATTCAAAAATATAAATGAAATGTTTTTATTTTTTTTACTGAATGTGGTGATCATTTATGTGTTAAACTAATTAAGTAAATATTGGTTTTATATACATAGGTAATATATAATTACTATTATTAATTTAATATTGAATCAATTTTTGTATCATATAAAGCCAAATATATGAAATGAACAACGCTAACATTATAATATGAAATCAAAAATTATTTGACGATAAGTCAAAAATGATAAGGTAGAATAAGGCTGATCTTCACCACCAAATATAATCTTTTTATTTGCCATCAATCAATGATTCAAGTGCTGTAAATTTACATGTGTAGATTTAATAATTTAATTTATAAGAAACATAGTAACACAATCTCCATGTTAAAATAATTTATATATTTTATAATAAATTACTTAAGAATATTTTATAATTTAATTTTTCTTCATTATTGAATAATTAAAATTGCAATCAATCAATTTTTAATTTTTTACTATTTATAAATAAAATATTGAAATCAACTTATAAATTAAAAACATGACAACTCAATTATATTTATTTTATTTTTTTAAAGCTTTTGAGATCAAATTATCTGTCTCATTTCATATTAGATTTGTCATAGTACATGACAATGTACTAAGGTAAATTTTATAATCCTGGGGAAAGTCTGATGTTTTTCTGTAGATGTAATACTTCCTATGCAGCTAAAGTATTCCCAGGGTCTTTATCTTCTTCGATTTTCTTGTAAAACTATTAGTAATTAATTAGGATTGACAATGATTTGTACCCTATACAAATTAGAATTTGTTTGATACTACATATTATTATAATATACTTTATTGCTTAGGCCATACAACAATAAACAATATTTTTATAAATATATTGTAATTAGTTATTGTTAGAATAATTTATTTGGATACACACATACTGAAAAAAAATGTTAAAATCATTTTTATCAATCACCTTAAAATTATATTTAATATATCTATTAATAACCTTTCAAGTTTATAATTGAATATAGGTACAGACTGAATCATATCTTACTGAAAATTTAATATTTTCAATTTATTTATATATCGATTATGACTGATATTTCAATATTATTGAATTGATTTTGGTGCTTAATGAATTTCTGATGATTAGTTAATTTTCTTGGCTAATAATCTACTGAATAAAGAAGAGTAGATAGTACTGTGATTGTTTTTATTATTCTTTTTTCCCAAAAGCCCAGGTATGACAATAACAGACTTGTGCCTTTTATAATTTTAATTTATAATTGTTCATTTCACTAGAATAAAAAAACTTGATATTTCATCAACAAAATAATCTATTATTGTAATTATGTTTCATAAATTAATATTGAACAGTTAAGTATCAATGTAAAAATACATAAACCTAAAACTAAAAGTAATTATTTCTATTTATTAATTCATTAATTTTAAAAATATAATTTCTAAAAGGTTAAAATTAAAATAATTTTTATTGAAGTATAGAAGAAATTTTAGAATTATAACAATACAATAGGTATGCTTACTTTATTACATTTTGTACCAAAAACAATTTGTTTACTGTTAAGCCATTGTGAACAAAAAACTTTGTTCTTAGTTTTTAATGGTATAGACCGTTCTTTGAATAAGTTATGTGAGAGTATATGCCTTGTACCATAATTTTGGTTTACTGAACGATACTCTCGCATTCCATATTCTCGATTTCTTACATAATCTACAAAGTTATATGAAGAGTTTAACACAGTAAACAATGGCACTGTACTCTCTTCTTCTTCGTCTGAGTCTTCATAGAAAACAAGGTCTTCTGGTTTATCTGATATTCTGTTCCGTTCCATTCTAGTCATACGTATTAAACTACGTTCATCCAGTCGAGATTGTCGTGCACAAGGTGGCCGTGAACCAAAGACTGGAACTCGTCTTGTTTGTGCCATCCTAAAACAAAAATAATACCGAACATCGGAACATACATTCCATGTTTAAAAAATACGTATAAAAGGAATCAAAATAATACCAATGCATAGTATTAATAGTATTTACTTTACGTCCAGGGTATGCTAGTTAAGATATTGATACGTCAAAAATTATTCAGAACAGGGAATGTTAAATACAACAAGAGAAATTTATACGTAAGAAATATTTTGACAAAATTAGTTATTTAAAAAAAATAAATTTATGAATAATTAAAAATAACCGCTTAATGTGGGTACGTTTGAACGAGTCCTGTTTCATTATTAAATAGATATCTAAATATCCACAACTTAAAAAATGTTAATAATTTTTTAAATAATGAGTTTTTAGGAATTAGTTATTATAATATTTACAATATTTTAATCTAACCTATATCATGTACAAAATGGTGATATATATGTTTAATTGAGACATAACTAACAATTGTTATATTCTCACACCATATATATGGCATATCTTGGTTCTCATATTAAATTATAGATGAATAGATGATACTAACCCGAAAATAATGTGATTAAAATAATTATATAAATGGTTATTTTCCCCTCAAATTTTGTTATATATTTATTAATGGTATGGTGACAACCATACATCATAGGTTAAGTTACTGTATATGAGTTTGGTTGATGCATTATGGTTTTAATAACCAAGAAATACAGTTACATGACCTATTACCAAGATAATTATTAAAACCTAATTGAAATATCATAAATATCATACTATTAAGTCACTTATTGTATAATATTTAGACAATAATACAGTTATTTAAACTGGCTCAAGTAGAATGTAATTTTTACCATATTATTAATTTATTTCTATTATAGAATATAGGTGACGGTACTAATCTCTTTAATTGAATGTACCAAAAAAATATACAACTATTGTCTTTTGCCATTATTTTTATTTATCCATTACATATGAAATAGTTTACTGTACTTAGGTATACCTTCAATTTACCAAAGAAAAATGCTAGTTTTACACACTAGTTAATATAATTCACTTATCTTCTATTAGATAATTGTGTTTTATTGGATTAATAAAAAAAGAATAATAATAATTATAATAATAATAATAAAATCAACCACAGTTTTATCTACTCTTCTTTATTTAATATATGTTTATCCAAGGTAATTAACTAATCATCAGAAATTCACTAAGCACCAAAATCAATTCAATAATACTGAAATATCGGTCAATATATATATATAGATAAATAGAAAATATTGAATTTTCAGCAAAATATGATTAAATCAGTACCTATATTTAAACTTAATAGGTTGGTAAAAGATGTATTAAATTTAATTTTAAGGTGATTGATAAAAATCATTTTGACTTTTTTTCAATATATGTATATTCCAATAAATTATTCTAAAGATAATTAATTACTAATTATATATATTTATTTTTGTATTAGTAATGTGGTAGGTTAAATTTATTTTTGTTAAAAAATAAATTGCATGTATCAAATTATTATGTTTTTTGATGTTTGCCAAAATTGTTAACAATTTAGTATATTGACATATCATAAAACCGGTATGAATAGATTTGTAATATAAATAGCTTTATCAAACGTTTTGAACATTTTATTGCTTAAAGTACATCATAATAATACGTAGTATCAAAAAGTTTTGTATTTCAATGAGATTCAAAAGCTTGAAAGTTAAGGAAATATAGTTACATTTTTTCAAGCTCTTAAAATTAATTGTTTTTGAATTACAACAAAATAACAAAAATCATTAATTTAAACATAAATAAAATTTGAAGCTAAATTTAAATGATAATTATAATAATTAATATTCGCAAATTAATAACTTATATTTAATTAAATAAAAATTTGACATTAACATTTATTATCGTCATTTAAGATAGTTTTACAAGAGAATCGAAGAAGATAAAGACCCTGGGAATACTCTAGCTACATAGGAAGTATTACATCTACAGAAAAACATCAGACTTTCCCCAGGATTCTAAGATTTACCTTAGTACATTGTCATGTACTATGACAAATCTAATATGAAATGAGACAGATAATTTGATCTCAAAAGCTTTAAAAAAATAAAATAAATATAATTGAGTTGTCATGTTTTTAATTTATAAGTTGATTTCAATATTTTATTTATAAATAGTAAAAAATTAAAAATTGATTGATTGCAATTTTAATTATTCAATAATGAAGAAAAATTAAATTATAAAATATTCTTAAGTAATTTATTATAAAATATATAAATTATTTTAACATGAAGATAGTGTTACTATGTTTCTTATAAATTAAATTATTAAATCTACACATGTAAATTTACAGCACTTGAATCATTGATTGATGGCAAATAAAAAGATTATATTTGGTGGTGAAGATCAGCCTTATTCTACCTTATCATTTTTGACTTATCGTCAAATAATTTTTGATTTCATATTATAATGTTAGCGTTGTTCATTTCATATATTTGGCTTTATATGATACAAAAATTGTTTCAATATTAAATTAATAATAGTAATTATATATTACCTATGTATATAAAACCAATATTTACTTAATTAGTTTAACACATAAATGATCACCACATTCAATAAAAAAAATAAAAACATTTCATTTATATTTTTGAATTTAATAAATTATTTCAACAAATTTTATCTGATGCATTAAGAAATATATTAAAACTTTAATAAATGAATATTGTTTTCTATTTCTAAGGTTGTTAATTATTATTTGAAATATTATTAAAAATCGTACCAAAATGAAATGTAGTAGTTTCTTATTTTAATACAAAAAGAATGAATGTTCCTTTAACTAAAGTATTCAATTGCTATACATTAATAATTATTTTTACAATAATTGTGAAGATATTTAATATAATAAAATCACTAGATAAAAACAGCTATTCTAGTCAAGTATAGTCTTAGTTCTTACTCCTAGAACACAATATACTTAATAAAAACTCAATGTTTCATGTTCAAACCTCAAAATCAAATAAGATAAAATATTAATTATAACAAAGCACAATTAATTTACTTGTAAAATTATATAGTACAATATTTTGCGTATAGTTTTTAATTACTCAAGGAATGCCACTCAGAAAATACTGATATTTTATTAATTGAAGGTAAAAATTATGTATACTGTATTAGAATACTATAAATAATGTTTAAACAATAAATTGTAATAATATTAATGCCATAAGCCTGCATAATTGCCACATAAATTGTTTGATAACGGTCCACCCGCAGAAAATAATCTTGTTCCTGAATAATCATAGCAATGTGTATAAATTGCTGGTGTATATTTGGCTTGTTGAAATCCTTGGTCCTCCATTAAATCTTCATCAGGGCACTGAAAACAAAGTTTTTATATATCAAATTATATATGAATTAAAGATAATAATACTTACAACATAACCTCTGCTTGCATTTAAAACAACTGATTTAGTGGAATTAATACTGGATTCTAAATACTTTCCTGCCCGTATATCATAGAACATTATAACACCAACGCCTAATCCAATTGTAATTACATTATCTTGGAAACTTAAAGACTTAATTCCTGTAACATAACAGAAATTAAATCAACAAAGGTTTGTATGAATTATATTCTTATAAATATATCATATTTCTAATAAACATAATTAAAGTTGTATTATCGGCTGTTATATAGTAAATGGTCTACTATTGCGGTCTACCCCAAATAAATGAATTAAAAGTTATATCATACAATATATTATTATTTTAAATAATTTAAAATATATATTAATTAAAAAAATGTGTGGTTGATTCGTCACTACTTATAATTAAATTAAATTCTCAAACATATAGTGTATGATCCAGACTTTTACAAAATGTTGAAGTATTGTTATCGTAAGTCATAAAGTATAAGGCCATAGAGATTAAGTGTTCACCAAAGAAAAAGATTAAACTGTATATATCAAAGGTAAACTTAAGCCTGTGTAAAAATCAGCCGGTAGCAGGTAGACTGCATATGACAGCCACATTATCAAATCAAATATGTCAGAACTTATCCATTTTGTTGGGTGATATTACTGAGTACCTTCTATCCTGTAATTTCCCACTGTTTAAATTTAATATTAAAATCATTTATTGAACAAACAAATATATAGACTGTAACTATGCTTTTTAATAAAATAACTTTTTCATTTTAAAAATGTATTAGAAAATTATGCTGTTAGAAGAAAATTTAGTATTAGACAAGAAAGTACTAAAATATACAAACCACATCCACTATATCTAGCAGGGATTTTTTTCATAGTATGTAGAGTTTTTGGATCAAGTAATAGTGTATATGAACGACATCCAACGGCATATAATGTACTATCATTTTTCATTGCCATGCAAACATTGTCCTGACAAGATGGCAATCTTATTGAAAACTTCTGTTATGCAAAATAAGATATAAATAATAAATTTAAAAATACAAAATTGTATAAATCGATTAATGTACATTTTATTTTTCAATCTTAAATGTAAGTTAATTTTTAAATAACAAAATACAGTGTACCAGGACTATTTAATAAAGATAGTAACATTTGTAATGGATGTTTGTTAAATAGCCGTGTTACACATGATATATATTTGGATTACTACACTACCTACTAAATTAAGTAATCAATATATTTTTAGAATATATTTAATCTTAATGAAGAAGTTGTTTTTTTAAAAAAAAAATAATAAATAAAATTGCAATTACTTGTCTAAAACGTTCAACATCCCAAACATGAACATATCCATTCAGTGACATTGTAACCATTTCTTTTAGATTCTTATTAAATGTGATTGTTCTGACTTTTAGTGCTGTTTTGCAGGTTCTTATAACTGCAGGGTTTAGAGATTGAGTAATTGATTGTACAAAGTCACCGTCAGAATCATACTTTTCATGATATTTATCTTGAACTCTCCATAATGCAAGTTTAGTATCTCGTGATCCACTAACAAAAAACTCATCATCCAACCATTCAATGTCGAATATCCAATCTTTATGAGCACCCTAATAAAATAAAAATGTAAATAATAGTTGCATGTTTTTTTTTTTATACATATATATATATTGTTTACCTCGGCTAAAGCAATTGGATCTAATGTTGGCAATCTATATATAGCTATTTCATTAGAGTTATATGCTCCTGTAGCCAATAATGATCTGGATGGATTAATTTTTAATGAATATATACCACTTTGTTGATCAGCTGCATGTCCTTTTATCGATGGTATTTGATCCAGTTCGTGTGATTTTACATTATAAACCATTAACTAATTATAAAGGTAAAATAAATGTATATTAATTATTAAATAAGACATAATAGGTCAATGACTGATAAATAATACACATAAGTATATTATGAGTATAATTTATGTATAGTCAATAAAATTAAAATATTATTTATTTGAATTCAAAATATTAAAGGCCCTTATTTATCATTTTTATCAATTATGATCAAATTATAAAATTAATGATTGAAGAATCTGGCTTATTATCTATAACCTATCTATGCACATGAACATTTTATAACCGTGCCATTCTGTTATAAATTGTCCAATAATAATAACACATAATATACCTATCAGCAGGGTTGAAATGTATTTTAACCAAGTGGTTTTGTTTAAAAAAAATTTTATAATTTAATGGTTGGGAAAAATGTTTAAAGAATTGCATCATAATTTCATTATGAAGTATTCATTTTGTATGTATATCATAGTACGTAAAACCATGATATAGATATTTAAAAAATGATGTTACTTTATAGTGTACTTATATATTATACTTGAAAAACAAAGTATTGTTATAAATTATTGTTTTTTTTTCTTTAATTAAAACTATTAACTAACACTAATAAAAAACATTTTAATTTTTAAGCGAATAAAATGTTTGTTTTGTATTGTTTAAAAATAAATTTTTTTCCAACCCTGCCTATATGTATTATAATTTATAGTTGTTTTTATTTAATACTCTCAAATATTATAAATATTACCTATAAGTTATAAAGATATTATTAGTATAACTATTATTAATGACAGTATATCAATTATATCTTGTGGATTCACAAAAGCCTGGGTATGACAATAACAGATTTGTGCCTTTTATAATTTTAATTTATAATTGTTCATTTCACTAGAATAAAAAAAACTTGATATTTCATCAACAAAATAATCTATTATTGTAATTATGTTTCATAAATTAATATTGAACAGTTAAGTATCAATGTAAAAATACATAAACCTAAAACTAAAAGTAATTACTTTTATTTATTAATTCATTAATTTTAAAAATATAATTTCTAAAAGGTTAAAATTAAAATAATTTTTATTGAAGTATAGAAGAAATTTTAGAATTTTAACAATACAATAGGTATGCTTACTTTATTACATTTTGTACCAAAAACAATTTGTTTACTGTTAAGCCATTGTGAACAAAAAACTTTATTCATAGTTTTTAATGATATAGACCGTTCTTTGAATAAGTTATGTGAGAGTATATGCCTTGTACCATAATTTTGGTTTACTGAACGATACTCTCGCATTCCATATTCTCGATTTCTTACATAATCTACAAAGTTATATGAAGAGTTTAACACAGTAAACAATGGCACTGTACTCTCTTCTTCTTCGTCTGAGTCTTCATAGAAAACAAGGTCTTCTGGTTTATCTGATATTCTGTTCCGTTCCATTCTAGTCATACGTATTAAACTACGTTCATCCAGTCGAGATTGTCGTGCACAAGGTGGCCGTGAACCAAAGACTGGAACTCGTCTTGTTTGTGCCATCCTAAAACAAAAATAATACCGAACATCGGAACATATATTCCATGTTTAAAATATACGTATAAAAGGAATCAAAATAATACCAATGCATAGTATTAATAGTATTTACTTTACGTCCAGGGTATGCTAGTTAAGATATTGATACGTCAAAAATTATTCAGAACAGGGAATGTTAAATACAACAAGAGAAATTTATACGTAAGAAATATTTTGACAAAATTAGTTATTTTAAAAGAATAAATTTATGAATAATTAAAAATAACCGCTTAACGTGGGCACGTTTGAACGAGTCCTGTTTTATTTTACGCGTATTGGTTAAGTTATATATTTTAAATAACACTAAAGAAATTGTAAAAATTGAAAAACTGAATTACGATAGGTATTATTTAAAATTTACTTGTTATCATATTCAGGTATTATCAGCTTACCGGCTGCCGTCACACGTGGTATCGGACACGCCTTACGAGTGCGGTATCGTCGGTATTCGTTTGGGTATACTAGAAACGACGACCTGACGGTCTGGACGCGTCGTAGCGTTGTCTTCATTAATTTATAGTGTAAAAATTACAAACTCGTTGTCCGTGACTCCGTTCGAGTCTGTTAAGTGTGTCGTTTGTCTTCATTTTTTTTTCTCTTAAGTATCCGCGTTCGTCAATAATTATTAGATGTCATTCAGAGATCTGATCGTTCGAGGACTTGGATATAGTCATTGACTAACTGCATCGGAATAGTTTTGTTTAGGTGCATAGTTGTCACAAGTTTAAGGTCTCCAAGGCGTGCTAAATTGTATTATTTTGAATATAATATATAAAAAATATTAGGTACAAATTAAACATTTTAAATGTGTTTTTGCTTAATAACGGTTTTATTAATTTTAAACGGTTTTATATGTCACTTGAAAAAATAACGCTAAAAAAACAATTTTTTTTTTTTAGATACGATGGGATTTTTACGGAAAATGGGTGAGCAATACTCTTGGTCACCACAGCGCTATAGTCTTTATGATAAAGAATTTAATGGTAATTATGTACAGTTATCTACCATCTAAATACAATTAAGCAATGCATAATTTCTGGAAAAGACTGCTGAGAAGGACGCTACTCAGATGATCTAATTTGACTTCGGAGGTCAGCAGCTTGAAGAAACTTAAAAAAAAATCATTGTTTACTTTTCTATAATAAAACCTAAAATATAAAATATGTTAGTGGAACTAAATATTTCGGACAGAATGTTAAAATTTAAATCAATTGGTAGACTAAAATTAATGTAAATTAACAGAATTTATTTTACATGACAAAGTTAATTGCAGAAAACTTTTTTTTTTTAATAAAATATTTTGTACTCTCCCGCCTCAAAATAATAATTTCATTTATGTAGTAATTTTTCAGCTGCATTGTTCAAATAAGCAAAATAAATAATTTTTTTGATATTATATACATTTTTAAGTAATTGATCCAATTTTTGTTGTTATGTTCAACTACTTAATGTGCAGGGCAAACAGGGCTGGTTACAACGTGCCCACATAGAGCGGAATCCTCTGTATGTATACATTTTCTGCTTTGGAAATTAAAAATGGTAATAGCAACATGCTAGGATGTATGATTCTAAAAACTTCAATAAAATAATATATACCTGATAATAATAAAAACTAAAATATCCAACTTTATTAAAAATTGTTATTACAAATAACTTAATAGTTTGTTAATATTAAATAGATATCTCAATATCCACAATTTAAAAAATGTTAATAATTTTTTAAATAATGAGTTTTTAGGAATTAGTTATTATAATATTTACAATATTTTAATCTAACCTATATCTTGTACAAAATGGTGATATATATGTATAATTAAGACATAACTAACATTTGTTATATTCTCACACCATATATATGGCATCTCTTGGTTCTAACTTTAAATTATAGATGAATAGATGACACTAACCCGAAAAAAATGTGATTAAAATAACTATATAAATGGTTATTTTCTCTCAAATTTTGATATATATTTATTAATGGTATGGTGACAGCCATACTCCATAGGTTAAGTTACTATATATGAGTTTGGTTGATGTATTATGGTTTTAATAACCAAGAAATATAGTTACATTAGCTATTACCAAGATAATTATTAAAGCCTAATTGAAATGTAATAAAAAACTCAACTTTTATTTCAAACATTTGAAACTAAAACCAATGAACTTTAAATAAAGAATAAGTAAAATTTCACTTATAGAATGAAATATTTAAGAGGAATGTAAAAAAGAACTTTTATTTATTTTTATTAATATGTAAGTTTACATACATTATCTTTTGAATTTTGCTAATAAAAATCTCTGTATTCATTTCAAGCATTTGAAACTAAAACTAATACAATGAGCTTTAAATATTGAGTATTTATTGTAAAACATATAGAATAATATGTTTATAAGAAATTAATAAAAAAATAAATTCTTATCTATAATTGTTAATAACTATGTAAACGTACAATATTCATTTTAATTTTGCAAATTAAAAACTCGGTTTTTGTTTAAAACATTTGAAACTATCATCAATAAAATAAGCTGCACATGTAGAGTAATTATAATATATTTTATAGAGTAAAATGTTTATAAGAAATTAATAAAAAAAGAAATTCTTATTTATAATTGTTAATTACTATGTAAACATACATTATCCATTTTAGTTTTGCTAATAATAAACTCAGCTTTCATTTCAAACATTTGAAACTAAAACCATTACAATAACTTTTAAATGTAAAGTAAGTATAATATAACTTATTGAATGAAATGTTTAAAAAAAATTCAAAAAATAATAAACTAATAACAAAACTAATATGAAAGGAATCAGATTATTTGATCTAAAAGGCTGTAACAAAAATAAAAAATGATTTAATTGTCATGTCTATTAATTTATTAGTCGATTTCAATACTTTATTTATAAATTGTAAAAAATTAAAAATTGATTAAATACAAATTTAGGTTATCAATAATGAAGAACAATTAAATTATAATATATTCTTAAGTAATTTCTTATAACATATTTAAAAAATTATTTTAATTTCAACTTAGTATTACTAGTGTTTCTTATAAATTAAATAATTAAATCTACACATGTGAGGTTACAGCACTTGAAACATTGACTGGTGGCAAATAAAAAGATCGTATCTGGCGGTGAAGATCAGCTACTACTCTATCATCTTTTTCAAATGCAACTACACTTCTGGTAAATTTTATAATTCCTGGAAAAAGAAAATAAATACAATATCTTTATAGTCAATATAGGCATATAGGTATTGTATGATAAATTAGGATAAAATAAAAAATGTAGAATAAAATAGTCATGTTTCAAATAAGATATATTAATATTTGTTTTTTATTAATGAATTTATACTCAAATCTACTTTATTGTTATTAGTTATTATTTTATCTATTGAAGTGCAGTTTAAGTTTGAGTATATTATTCTCTGTGTGTACATGTGTGTATTTTGTTTTATTATAGCTAAAAAACAATGATACTTATTAAATAATTATAATGCATGAAAGCAACCAAGTTAAAAGTAGTTTAATTATATATAAAAAAAAATGGTACTTCTATGTTTTTGCAAAAAATAAAAATGTATTTAAAATTAACAATTACTAATAAAAAATAAATATTAAATCTGGTTTGGAGGTCGTTAAATTAAAATGCATATTAATTATCATAATAATATCCATTTTTTAGCTACATGTTTAAGCCTATAATATTTGTAAGCTTTTTTCCTGATATTTTTAAAAGGTAAAGTAATTTATTTTATTATTAGTAATACTACTAAATAATAAGTGTCATATTATTTTGAATATTTTATAATGAGTAAAAGATGGTCACATAAACATTTGTTTAAAATCTGATATATAAGCTTATTCATTTTCTAATTACAACAAAAAAATAAAATCTTTTGTCAAAAATTTGATTTGCATAAAAAATTCTCTTTTTACTTTATTTTTAAATTTGATTTCTTGAAAGTACAAACTAGATCCAATTTGTTATTTAAAACCACTCTCATAATTGAAATTTAAGAATTTTTTCAACTAAAAAAAAAAATATCATAATGAAATCATTGTAATATTTACTACTTTACTTAGAATCTAAAATATAAATTAAAACTAAAGTAGTTCAATTTTTTAATATTTTTTAAAGTCATAATTTATTCAGAGAAATACCTTTTTTTTTGTTAAAATAGATGGTAGAATGGACAAATTAAATTAAAAAATATGCTCATGCTATTCACTTCAATCACTATTTATACTCATTAATAAAATTATCTACACAAATATTTGTGATGAATTTTTACTTAAATAATAATTAAATAAAACTTTAGATTAGTATATCACTATATTTTAGTGTTTTATGGTATATTATAAATTTAATGGTACATTATACTTTTTATTACCTTCTCGTCCTTCAGGAAGCCCATATTTTTTTATTACATCCATTTGAGTACTAATAACTATTGGATATACATACTGCATTACTTTTAGCATATCGTTACCAGCCTTACTTTTAGCATCTTCTAAATTCAATGCATTTTCACAAGTTGTAAGAGATTCCAGAATTTCAGCCAAAATAACTAAAATGATTTAAAAGAAAATTGAAATAGTATTAAAATTTTATAAACATATTATCAACTATACTATAAATCTATATTAGACTAAATTAAAAAATTATCTAAAATATTAACTTCATTACAATTTTCATTTGTTTACGAATATATTGGGTTACATGCACCATATATCAAGTCTTTAAATTGTTATCTAGAACCAATGATTTTCAACTAATTGTATGAGACATTGAAGAAATTAATTATTATTATTATTAATTATAAATAATAATATAATATATGTATCTACAGTTTAAGTGGTAAAAAGGCATTTTCAAAATTTGTAAGTGATATCAGAATATAAAAAGGTTGAGAACCTCTGTATTAGACTGTATGTATACAGTCTAACCTCATTAAGTTAAAAATTTAAATAACTTAATTGTCTTAATTAAAGGTAATAATTAATAAGTGTTTAAGATATCTTCTACATATTGACATATTATACTTAAAAAAGCCTATATTTAATTTACCGGCAATTTAAAATGTATTAAAATCCCTTGAATTTTTAGTTATAATTAATTTAAATAAATGATCAAAAATCAAATGTTTCATAAACTTTGAAATATAAATATTTTCAAACAAGAAAGAGGAAACATATCGAATTAATGACATCTGTATTACTCATATATTATGGAATTTGAAAAATAAGTATTCTTTATTTTTATTTGTTTCTATAACAACAAAAATATAAACATTATTTGCTAACAGTGTAAACATCATAATTCATAAAAATTTATTACCTCTCATAGTATTTGAATCAAACTGTATTGGCGTTGTCATTATTGGTTTTTTGAGAGTATAAATCAGAAATAAGCCAAACACTCGACACTTATGTTTTATTTTTTTTAAAACCTTCTATTAATATCATAAAATATATTAAAGTGCATTAATAATTTGTAGTATTTACAAGAATACGTTTACATTAAGTTATCGTAATACAATGGAAACTTGAAAGTACAAAATACGTATTTAGTATTCACCGTATCTGATTAGAGGAAAATCACTCAAAATTTAGTATCATGTATTTATCATAAAAAATATTTATTAATCGAAGAACAATTTGATAAAGCTATCGGCCGTCAGATAACATCAAGAACTGGAGAAAAAAAATCAAATATTATTTATCTACAGATATTAATTCAATGTTTATGTTGACTTCAAAAACTAAACTACAAGTATTTGACAAAATTCTTTTGAAAATGTATAACTTACTAATTTTTTTTGTAACAAATACCTAATATTAATAGATTAATTCAGAATGACTTGGTATACCGGTGTGTTATTGTTGTTATTGATACTGTGATATCGTGATAAGTCAGTCGCTGTTTGTGGTGATAATATTGATAATAAATATGATTAGGTGTCTGGCGAGTGCTTTATTCATCGGTAATTGTCGTAATACGAATATTTCAAACTGTGTGTGTCAGTCCATTCAGTTCGTTGGGTGCTGTTTGTTTTATGTTTTGATGGTAAGTTTTGTTCTTGTTTGGGACTTTGGGATGGGATGTTTTGGAGCCGATATAATTTGAATCTACATCTTGAGGGTACAGAATACCATCAACTTCGTACATAGTATCCAATGATAAATTTTAGCCCTGAACACTTCATCCAATATGCGCCTTGTGATTTGAGAAATAATTTTGCATTTTATTCACTATGGATTTTTATGAAATATACCTACGATTGTAGCCAAAGTACTTTTCTAATATAATAACTACAAAATAATTATATTATTATGTACTTCATAGTTTTTTTTATTAATGTATGACACTGATATCTATGTGGAAATAGATAAAAATACACTTCTTAATACGTCATATAGGATTAATGTATATACCAATACACATTTTATTATATCGCAAATAATAGTTGGCAGATACTAACAATTTTTCTACAGAAAAAAAGTATCGGTATCCTTACTTAATTAGTTAACTTAGTGCTGTAATAAATAACTTTTAGTTGTTATAAATTATAAATTCTTAATATATCTTAGTTAATTTATTTAATTAAGAAGACACTACATGTGTCTTACAAACATTAAATATAACAAATTTGCGTACATGTTTTATGATTTTTTAATTTTTAAGCGAGTTATGAGGTCTAATATACTAAATTACTAAATTATTGATATTAATAGAATACTTAAAAAATAAAATATAAAAAACAACAGTAGATAACAGATTTTATTATTAGTTTTATGTTTGATAATATGTCAGTTCATTAAAATATTAAAGTTAACAACATAATATCAGTTCTACTGAATGCAAATATGCTATGTTGAATGTTTGTAAGATGAAGACAGCACGTGTGGGTTTAGTATCTTAGTAAAGAAAAACTATTACTTTTTAATTGCCATTCAGAATGATTGTATGACTATTTTATTCTATTTAACTATACTCAACTTTTTAACAATGTTACATAATTTCAATTCGGTCTCCTATGTAGAGATCCTGTGTTGGTACAAATTTCTGTGTAGATAGCATAACAATGAGTACAACTGTAACATGCAACAATAATGTTTTATTTGTTTTGTATATTACAATTAGTCGAATAATATCACTACTCACTATTTTAATAATATGGTATTTGTGTATTTCTTATAGTAGTATTCAGTTATCATTCAACATGAGTGAAAACAATGAGGCTATGGAATATGAAACTACTAAGAATGATAATATTGATGAATTAAGTCTACAACCAGGATACAGTGGTACAGAACCATATGATTATCCTAGATCTTATGATAATTCAGAACTATATGATAATTCTGGACCATACGATGGTTCGGGACCTTCTGATGATTTAGAACAAGATAATTATCCAGAAACTAATGAGTTGGAATCAAAAGAAGAAAGTGAACCTTTGTTTGTTATAGACAGAACTAAAAACTTTAGGCTAAATCGTCCAATAGAATACGAGGTAATTACTTATCATATTTAAATTATTTAATTGTCAGTAGTTTTCTTTAGATATTTCAAGTTTTAAAGTCAAATTAAATTTAGATTTAATAATTTACTATTTAGTACTTATGTTTAAAATCATTTAATGTTAATCATTAACTTAATTAATAAGTAAAACTATTGAATGGAATATATTTTTTCATAATGCTGTTAAGTATGATTCTCCCAGTTTTT
The DNA here is from genome assembly GCA_009761285.1 of Aphis glycines. NCBI lineage: Eukaryota > Metazoa > Arthropoda > Insecta > Hemiptera > Aphididae > Aphis > Aphis glycines. The sequence continues at coordinate 50,448 of VYZN01001433.1, forward strand.
GTATAATTCATTCAATTAATCATTAATAATATTAAATATAAAATAATATTGAATAGGATATAAATCTTTTACAGAAATGTTTGTTTTTTTAGGAAATAAAGGCAATATACCTATATCAAATATAATTTTGTATTGTTTGTTATATTTTTATTCAAATAATGAATACACTTTTAATTATAAAAAATTATTATTTTCCCCTTAAAAACAATTATAAATGTGGGTACTTCAGTAGATATCAAGTTTACTTAATAATTAAGTAAATAACTGTAATGGATCTATTAATTTTGAAATCAACAATAAATAATTTTTATACTTAGTTTGAAGACTATTTTGTAAGAATATAAAATAAATCACATATAATATTAAAAAATAATATATTTATAAAATTTAAATTCTAATTCCAAATACTAACAAAAATTATATCTAGCTATATATTTTCAATATTTCAAATATATATACATATATATGTATGTATATATAATTAATTTAAATATTTTGAATATTTCATCGTGTATAGGAAATTATAATTTATGTAATAGTACCTAGAATGATTAAAATTTCTACAACTAATCAATTTTTAATTGGCACAAAATATCAAAATATTTTTGATAAAATATTGTTTCTGTTTAATTATTTAATGTTTTTCAAAATTTCAATTTCAACGTGGTTTTACTATTAATTTTTTTTTTTTTAATTACATTTTAAACTAACTTAAAATGCTTTTGAACAAAAAATTTGATTTAGTAATAGTATTTTTAACTATATTACTAGGATAATAATACCAAATTCAGTTTTTGGAACTTTAAATAAACTTTACTGATAATATGTTTGTATAATATTTTATTTTAAGTACAAGATTATGTTTATTAAAGTAATAGAATTAAAAAAATTATAATAAGATTCTATTTATTACAGAAACATATTTTTTGTTCTAGAGTTCGTTTAATAAAAATAAATATGGAAAAAATAATTTTGGTGCACAAAGACAGAATTCATGTTGGAATTGTAATTCTGTAGATCATTCATTGCATAATTGTCCAGAACCCAGAGTTCAATGGAAAATTTCAAAAAACCGACAGACTTTTCTCATGCAAAAACAACAACAACAAAATTCTGGTGGTAGAAACTTCAAAAATCGGTAACTTAAAAAAAATTCTAAGGGTTACCTAAATTTTGTTTTGTTAATAAGCTTTAAAATTATATTTTACTTATATACCTATTCAAATAAATATTTTATAAAATTGTAAATATGTAAATATTATTTGTTATAATTTAGATATGGAAATCATAAAAATGTACGATACTTTATAGCAGGAACTAAAACTTTATGGAGTGATTTAACACCTGGTAAATTAAGTGATAATTTATTAAATGCATTGGGTGTTCCTAAAAATGGACTCCCAATACATATCTATAGAATGAGAGAACATGGTTATCCTAGTGGATGGCTAGAAGAAGCTAGAGAAGAATATTCTGGAATTTCAATATATACTACACCTAACGAATGTAATTATAAATCCTTTTTACTTTATGTTAGTATTCAAATACTTCATATAAGTGGATAAGTTTTAAAATAATTATATTTAATTTTAATACATGTGAAATTAAACCAGATAAATTAGTATCTTAAAATTCTTTGAAATAGCATGTCTAATCGTAATTAAATAAGTACAGTGAAACTTCTATTTAATTAAGTCTCATGGAGAATAATAAAATGTATTCATTAAATAGAATTAACATATGATTAACAATAAAGGTTGTCAATAATAATTTGTCAAATAGAAAATTTTGTTAAATTAAAGTTTCATTGTATTATCCATATTTTCAGTATAGTTTGATTTCTATTATCCAAACTAATTAAGTATCACATCTAGTTCGGAATGTTTAGATACTGGGGATTTTTTAAATGTTGTTTATGTAATTTTATATTTTATATTTAATATGCAATGTATTTTTGGTACGTAGGTACTATATTATTTCTTATTATTTTATTGTAAAGAAAAATGACTATAGGGTACATATTATATTTATATATTTTTGACAAATTTATCAATTTATCATATTATATATTTGTATTATATTAATAATAAATTGTGACAAAAATAATAAAATTGGTATACTAACTAGTACGTCAGGATAATAGAACGCATAGATACATTAATTGATATGTATTAATTTTCAAATAATACAGGGTATATATTTTACATAACTGAGGTTCTATTATATATATACATTAACTATATTAGTGTTAGATTTGATTATAATATTGGTAACTATGAATATGTTAAACGAAGTCGTATATTTTTAGACAGAAACAACCCTATTGATTTTATTGATATTATTTAATATACTATCTGATTTTTATAATTTGTGAATTTCTTAGTCATTTAAAATTATCAGTTCAATCCTAACAAACATTAATGTTTTTTTTTCTTTTAGGTTTACCTCTTCCTGGCAGAGAAAATGGAACAAATGATTACTTCCATTGCAATATTAATGAAAGAAAATTACACGAATATCCTGGATTTAATGCACCTTGTCCACCAGATGTTATTGATGTATGATTTTTTTTTTACTTATTTGTATAAGTAAACTAATTAGTTAAATTAATTATGTATATATTTCATATTTCATAATTACAAATTTATTTTTCTTGTTCACTTTTTGATAATTTGTAATATGTGATATTTATTGAATTTTTTTAGGAAGCGAAAGCATTTGGTTGTCCTGATTATAATCCTGAGCAAAGCCTTAAACATATGTTTAAAAGATTAAAAACTGGCCAAGTTGGTAATAATGGAATAGCATTGTCGTCTGGAGCTAGTAGTCAAAATACATGTTTTGCATCTACCAAAAATGGTAATGATTTAAATGATGTCAGCTTACTGCTTGTTTTCTATCTTTAGCCCACACACGACATAAATCAAAATCATTTTTAAAAAAAATATTTTTAAGTATTCTTTGAGTAAAATTACCTATTATCAAAATGATAGAGAATAAAATTTTTGAGGTTACGACATCAATTTGTAGGAATATTGTCAGAAAATAATTTAATATCTATTTAAATTTATATTTTTATTTTAAAATTTAAAATTATGTAAAATTATAATAATATTTAAAACCAATATATCAAACCTTAAAAATTATTATTATTTATAATTTTCGTAATAGGTCATTCATAGTCATTTTACTTTAAGTTGATTATAAAATTATAAAAATTATTCATGTCATTTGTGCTTTAGTATTGGTTATTTTTCTATCTATATTTTAATTTTTAAGCTAGGTATAAGCATTTTTAACTTGAAATATTTACAACACTCATGTTTTGCTAATAATTTAAAATATCAAAAATATCCAATGCTCTTACCTTGAACTTAGACAATAAGTCTATTTACTCTTAATATTAAAAGTAACAACACATAATAGGTTTTCTAAACAAAAATGTTCTGTGTTGTATGTTAGTCAGATAAGGCCATATTGTTATATTATGGTATCAAATTTGAAAGTAACTATAAAATATTGTATTCAAAAGTCAACTTTAAATAGTTCTACGTTTTTATTTATAAAAATTAGTTAAAATATAATATTTGCAAATTCTTCATTTATTCAATATTATTCTGTATTTTTTATTCTTTTTCCATGAATATTGGATGTAAAAAAAAAGAACTTTTTTTTATAGATAAACACATTATTTAAATTTAATCTATTCATAAAATGGTTATTAAACAAAATAACAATGGTTCTAGAATCAAAATATCTCATGCTTTAGAATTTAGGTATTTAAAATATTAATGACACTATTTATAGTATATACATATATAATGGTCTAGTTATGTATATTATTTTATGGTCAATATAATGCATTTTATTCATTATATACTCAGAGTAATTGCTAAAAACATATTCCTATTTAATTATCAATTTGTTCACGCTAATAGCTATCATATCACATAAATTTCAGTATTATATTATTATTTATTTTTATCATTTTTTATTGCTTCTTTATAATTTTAATAACATGTATATTTAAAAAATTTAGAATATTCAACTGAAGGAAATACCTTGGATTTAAAAATTAATGAAAAATTAAAAGATGGACCACCTTCATCGCCAGAAGATGGAGAAATTACAGAAGATGAAAGTAAACCAGAAAATAATGAAGAAGAGGTGAGACTTAAATTTAATGTTAATTTTTTTTTAATATTTTGTTCAAATATTAATTTATCAAGTTCAAAGTTAAATTTTAATATTATGGCAAAAATAATTAATAATTGCTATTTATTTATGTGAAAAATGATTAATATTATTCTTGGTGTTTTAATTAATATTTTATTTTTTTAAACTTATACATTTTATTTATTAGTTATTGTGATAACTAGCCATACATAATGAATTTAAGTTGTAATAGGAAAGTTATCTTATATTTAATAATAAAATGATATCTGTATAGTAACAAGTAATGGGTAGGTAACATTAATTTACTTAAGAGTACATTAATATACAATTTTTAATTTTAAGGTTCCATCTAATGCAATAGTGCCGGAAATTGATGAGCAAAATAATTCAAAGTCCTTTGAAAGTTGTATAGATACTCAAAATGATTCCCAAACAAATTTATCCGATTCAAAAACTATGGACAATGAATTGACCTCGACACCAACATCAAAAAGGCAATTTGGTGACGTTAAATCTGAAATCCTTGGCACTCCAGTTCTCAAAAATTTTTCTTCTTATGGAAACCGACCAACTCATGAAAATTTTGCTAAAGGAATGGTTGATATGGTAGATCATGAAAACTTACCAAATGCTATAGGGACATTTAAAAAGTTAAAAGAAATATTGAAAGACGTACGCAAGACAATTAAAGATTTAATATGATTTCAGACGATTTACTCCTAAATTTTTTTAGATAAAATTATTTCGTCATTCATAAAATTCAATTAAAAATTCATCAATATTTATAATGAAAAAACTCAATTCATGAACTATTAATGACAAAATACCTTCATTAGTATTGTTTTCTTATCAATTTATAATTATATATTTATGATAAGTATAAAACACTGATATTAAAAAAACTTAATAAAATAATTTTAGACTTATTTTTTTTCACTTTGTACTTAATAAATATAATTATCTATGGGAGGTAGATAAAAAAAATACTGAGACTTACTATAAAAAATAATATAACGTAATATATAATTATGTTAGAACTTATTTTATTATGATAAGTACTAGTATATACTAGTTGTGTCATATTGACATTAAACTTCATTATTATTATGTTAAAACATAATTTCAACAATGATATGTTTGTATCAACTAGCCAAATCTTTTATCTAACAACACATTGTTTCAAAACTATAAATATTCCATCACATAATTTATAGTCAAAACTAAACTTAATATTTTAAGTCTTTTACTTTTGAATGACAAAATACATTTTTAATATAATACTCTAAAACAGAATGCTTTTTAGTTAAGTATCTCAATATATAATCAAAATTTAGAAGAGTAATTTATAAGTAATACTCAAAATCTAGCTGAACAAAATGGATTGATATAGAGATATTTTGCAAAATATTGGTTTACTGCTTCATTCACTTAAACTTTAAATACTTATAAGTTATAACTCATTAACTACTCATCTGAATGTTTATTTTTATTTATTAGATACTCTGAAAAATATTTAGTTGTAATATATGAAATTAAAAATATATGTTGTCATTAAAAAATATAAATAGTAATAAAATTTTTTTTTTAATTTTGATTACTTAGATTAGAAATTATGTAATATTTTCTTTTATAGATTAAAATTTAAAATTTATAGATATTGAAATAATGAGTATTGTATGATAAAACATTCATTCTGTATACATGTTTATATGTATAATCTTCTATACTATTGTTACATTTTATTTTGTATAGTAATCAACTAATTAATATCAACTAACCCTAGAATATAATATAATTTACAAAATTTTTCTTTGTATTATCTAATTTATTACTTTCCATCTTTTTTCATTATTGCTAAAATTTAAATTAAGTTATTTTTAATTTAATTTTCAAAAGAATTGAGTTTTGTTTATTGAAATTTAATATCTCAGTCTCTCCAAATTAAAACCATAAATACTAATATTGTGTATTATTATTTAAGTAATGTATAATTAATGACACAAAATTTGGCAAATTACTGCATTACTAGCCAGTCATTTCATATCATTTGGTATTATAAATGTACCACATTACATAAAAATTACCTGTTATACACCTATTATGTAAATGTTTTGGAGTAGTTGAAAATCCATAGATACTAGTTAGAGTATGATAGGTAGGTGAAGTAGTATGCTGCCAAGCTTTTGTGTTGCTGACTAAATAAACTATAATAGGAATATAAAAATATATAGTAATGATTTATGGAATTACTTTCTCTTAAAAAGAAATAGAAATAGTCTGTACTTAATAAAACTTATATTGAATAGTTGAAATTCATCGTTTAAATATTAAAAATGTAAATTAGTGGTAATTTATATTATCAAATTATTATAATCAATTAATACTTACAAGTTTTAAAACTAATAACGGCTTTATTTTAGTAAAAAATAATAAAAACAAGAATGTCTGAACCCAAAAAAAATTTTATTGTATAATTGAGTTGTAAATAAATTAAATATGCTGTATCTTAGTAATATTAAGTGTATTAATATTTTTTTGGTGTACAAAGCATAGTACAAGGACTCAACTTCTTTGTTTCATTGGTAACTTTTTTACAATCAGCTTTCAAACATTAAGTTTCTATATTTTCACAACTAAAATAATATTGTCGTGTTTTCATCAAAACTTTACACGAGTATAAAAATGATATCAATTTATGATATGTAAATTTTCATATACATATTCATTTAAAGTATTTAAATATTTATTTTTCTTAGGTGTATAGCTATGTTATTTAAGAAATATATTTTTCTCAATTTAATAATCTTGATTAATTATGTAATTAGTCAAACCATTAGGTATTACAAATTACAAAATGTTTGGAATAATAATTAAGATAATTTAAAATCAAATTAATAAATGAACTCTTAATTTTAATATTAATTTGTACTATTTATTTAAGAACTGTTGTTTGATATTTTAGATAAATTCCATACTAAATATATGTATGCCTAATGAATAAAAAAATAGTTAACAATAAAGCAAAAAATTTGAGTCAAAAAGTTAGTAGTGAATATAATATTGTATAAACACTCAAGTCAATCTGTATTAACAATATGTTATTGTAAATAAACTTAAGTGATTGATTTATATTTAAAATTAAATATTATAATTTATTCATTTTACCGTTTAATAAATACATGTATAAATATTTAAATAGATTATATGTAAAAACATTGTACTATACTCAATTATTTTTTACTACATTTAGTAATATTTTTGTCTTATCTATTAAATCAATAATTGTACAGTATAAAATATAATAGAATCTTATAAACTTAATTCATTGTGTTAAATTTTATGAATTATATTAATAAATGATGAAATTGTGAAATACTATAGTTTTAATTGATATATTTAAAAAACATAATTTATTCTATTAAGGAAATATCAATGTAGAAATTTAATTACATATCATACTGCTAGCTTTATTACTGGATTAGACAAATATAATTATATTATATTTTATGTTTTATGACATCATATACTTAGAAAATTGCATATAGTGTACTTTTTAAAAACAAATTTTACACAGTAGAATCAAGTCATTCAATTCATTCACATTCAATATAAATGTACATTTTTAAAGGTATGATTAGGAATATTATTACTCATGGTTCTTTGATAGCATATTATGATATTTCCAAGTTTATTTCATTTATATTTTTATTTATAATAAGTAAAACAAGTAATAATAATAAACTAAAGAAATTCGTAATTTAAATAATTTAAAAATATACAATATATAATGTAAAAATAATATTTGTGTTAATAATAATTTAATGTTTCACTAACAATTTTTAAGAATTTGGACTGAGTAATTTTTTTAATAAATTATTATAATATTAATTTATGATTGTGAATCATTATTCTTTTGTTTATTATTACTTCAATTGCTCAATTTAATAATTAATAAGTAATAGTTATTGAATTGCTCATTTGTAGAGCTTTAATAAACGTACAAATGTTAAGATTTTCAGTCTGAATTAATTTTTAAACTTATCGTTAAAATGTTTAGCTACATTTTTAGTCTTTGTTGATCCATCAATAGTTGTTTAGTAAAAATTCCACATGGTGTGCAAATTATGGGACAGATCTAATTAATTATGGTGTCAGATTATTTTTTACTGTCAAATAACAGTTATATCAAATTAATCAAACTATGTTAATACATATTTGCTTGTTATATTTTTAGTATAAACACTTAAACATATTACATATATTAATATTATATTTTAAACATTGTATGTGTATACATAATCTATAATTTATTTAAGGTTTTTAAATTACAACTATAAAATAAATAAATAGGGAATTTTGTCTGTCATTAGGTCATGAAAAATGTCGGAAGATATTGTCTTGGATCTTTGAATTTATGTAATAATTGGGCTGCATGCAATAAATATTTAAGATTTACAGACTATATTTTATTATTTAAGTTTCAGCTAATTCAAACCACTTATGATTTGGCTTTATTATTATCAGTGCTGTATTAGGATTAATAGAATATTTGATGGCCGGGGTTAATAAAATGTGCAGCTCTTACATGGAGCTATGTAATATGCCGGGTGCTAACATTTAAAAATTAAAAACAATGTATATTTTAAAATAAGTTGTATTATTATTATTATTTTTCTTTTATGGAAGTTTAGAAATTTGTTATAATTAATACATGCTTAAGAGAACTTTTATTCATATACTCACTTCCCCCTACCACATTTGGCACTGATTACTATAGTACTTTACACCTTTAACATGCATAAATAATTTTTACAAAATATGATATAAATATAATAATATGTTTAATTTATATTCATATGTTATCAGTGCATAGATAAAGTATCATACTAAATTAATAATGGTTATATTATTCTAATACTTCTATTCTCTATTCTTAAAAAGAATCTTTTCTCATTTATTTTGGCATTTATTAAAAGAAGGAGGAGACTTTGGTCTTAATTCTTCAATACGATTTGTACAACCAGTTGTTAATTTACCATTGATGAAATAACTTTGATATAAATCAATGTTGAAATTAGAAGTAGTCAATTCTTGTCCCAGAGTTAGCCATCCTTGACGTATACTACCATCACAACCAAATAGATGTAATCTTAAACACAGAAATAGAATTAAAAGTGTTTAAATAAATTTATATATACTATTTATGTATATTACCTTCTTCTTCCGAGACAAAAATGTTCTATAATATTGAATATTTCTGCCGGTTTTTCCATTGAACCATAGTCATTCTTTTCACTAATAATTAAATCAGTATCAATGTTTGAGTGAATAAAATCACCATCTATAGACCGACGGACTGTCCCTTTGATACCCATTAAACAATGTTCCTATAGTTATAACATGCAATTAAATTACAATTTAATGAAATTATAATATAAAAAATTACCTTAGTACGTTGGAAAAGAGCATTTGGTTCCAAACATTTTAAATGGTTAGAATTTTTAATATTTGTTTGAATCCAACAAATATCTTCACAGCGCCTAAATCCCCAGTGACGTAAACAATCACGACCATTATCCAAACCATCAGATGAACCACACCAAAGAAAAATAAAACTACGACGAGCAGCTATTTCATTTAATTTCAAATCCATTACCTATTAATATTATGAGGGTACATATAAAAATGATAATTAAAATATTAATAGATTGTCTAACAAGTAGATGTCAATACTTATTAATGCTGGGTTGCATAAAAAATTAATAAATTCAATGGTTAGTTAAAATTCAAAGGACCAATCAGGGGCTACTAAATTATGTTTTAGGAACCATTAGATTGATTCATAAGATTTTTAGTGATTCTTTATGCTTCCTTGTATAAGTAGGTATAAGTATAATTACCAATTAGTTATTATAAGTTTAAGAAGCTCACTTGTTTCCAATTCCATAGATCTTTTCTGGTTATACCTAATGTTTGTTGATATTCTTCTAAAGGTGGTTCAACAAGTATAACATCAAATTTAACATTTAAACTTTTTAAATTATATGTGCTAAGATTACACTTTAGAAACATTGGAGGAGCAGCAGTTTCAAATACAAGTTGATCCTATTAGAACACCAAATAATTATAATACAAACATTTTAAAGAATAAGTATACATTGTAAAATTAAAAAAAAAAAAAAAATCAAAATCGATATGTTATTACTTATTAGTATCACTTTAGTATGAATATTAATTCAGTATGTAAATATTAATAGTCAGATAAAATAATTTTTAATTTTACTCGTAATTTTTATTTATTTTAATGATTTTTAGTACAATATTTTGTTTGAGATATTGTTCTATTTAGTGCCTATGTAATACAATGTATTTTATAATAGTATAGAATGAGTCTCCAAAAGTTATTAGACTCATAACAAAAGATGACTATTATACAGGGCCGGCTCAAGGTATAGGCGAACTAGGCACCTGCCTAGTGGCATTTTAGAAGGGGTGGCATTTTTAAAATTTACTCATGAGTAAGTTATTACTAGTAGTTAATGAGTACGTTAGAGGCGGAAAAATTAGGTTTTGCCTAGTGCACTATTTTTGCTTGAGGCGGCCCTGCTATTATAGCTATACGAACATGTCATTTAAAAAAAAATAATGCAATAATTTATTTCAACAAAAACTAATTATTTAATTTTAACGGTTCATTAGGTTTTATAGAATATTTTAGTATTTATAAAAGTACTATACCTTTAAATGAACTAATTCCTTTAGCTTAGGAAATTCTTCATATCTGTTGTCAATGTGAACATCTCTAATAAAATTTTGTGGACGTTGACCAGTATCAATAAAATGCTGACAATAATCATTGTGTGGATTATATAATATTGTATCTTTAAGAAATGGTATTGAATCCTCAAAAGTTGGTTCTATACGCGTTACTTTAGCATTATATTTTTTAATTGAGCGCATTTGATTTTTTTTCTTTCTATAAGGATTTAATGTTTCTCTTAACTGTTGTACATTTGAGAAACCTAGCTGTAAATAAAAAAAAAGTTTTATATATTTACAAATAATTTAAATATTTATTCAATTTACTATTTTTGCAATCATTTCTTTCCTTTTTTTAGACTGTTTTTTTAATATTCTTAATGTTTCACTCATAGTATTAATATCTTGTACAAAACCGTAAATAATATAAATTCAATTACAACTTTATATAGATAATTTAAAAAACATCTAACATAATAGATTATTTAATTATTATATTATTCTAAACAATTGAAATATTGAATAATAATTAATAAGCATTGTTTAACAAACATTTATCAGTAGTAATAACTTTTGTTTGTTGTGATATATATATTATCATATTGGTTCTTAATCAGATTGTCAACTTAAAAATTTACATGCTGAAAATATTAAGGTATGATAAAAATTAGATAAGATATATGCTTCAAAGGTAATTTGCCATCTATACAAATGATGTAAGTATTTCCTTTGATATTCTTTTTAATGAAAAAATAATTTAGTTATTATTACTTATTTCATTACTAGTTCACCACTCTTCCATCATTATCGTTTTATAATTATTTAATGAGTACTCATAGTCTGCGTTCTTATCACGAACACGTTTTTTTTTTATATTAATAAAAAATAATCAATAAATTATTATAATTAATAGATAATATTATTTATTCTGAAATCCCACAATCTTTAGTTCACCATTTGTTGTATTTTCAGCTCAATCTTAATATTTCTGTTATCGAAATTATTACGATTACCTTTGAGAATAATCGTAGTCTACAATTATAAACTTGTTTTTGCCTCAATGAAGTTTGTTGGAGAACTCTCAGTGGTTATATAATATCATAGAACAATAATAATATAGTAAATTAGTAACACGATATAGTCTTTGTCTTAGTGACAATATGTCGTATGTATTAATATTATACGAGTGTGAAGTTTGGTGACTAAAGCTAGGTGACTATTTTTCAGACAACTAGCGATAAGAAAGCCCGTTATTCGGTTACGTTTCGATACCAAGGGCTAAATTTTTGTATAGCCAATCAACCACAAGATAGTGCAATGACAACGATTTTGGAATTATTAAAAGCATTTAAAATTTTAAACATTGCATAGTAATAGCCGTCCAAACTCCCTGGTGACTAAATTTCTTGCGTTAATCGTTTATCATTTGTTGTTTTTAATTTTTTTTTATCGTGTTCAGGAAGGTGGTGAAGCACTTAACTTACATATTATAAAGAAAGCTAGGAAAATTTACAACAAGATGGAAATAAATTTGAAGTACACACGGCTCTCGGTTACATAGTAATAGGCGACTTTTTTCCGTGCGGCTGCCGAATGGCGTGTTATTATTGCCTATATATCTAATTGATAGCATAAAGTGAAAATATTAACACGAATCTTGAATACTTACACAATATTATTTGTAAATTAATTATGAGTAGGTACTAACTTGATGCAATTTGAACATTAATTATTAACAATATCGGCGATGAACGTTGATAGTAACTTGAATGGCAAAAAAAAATAATTCAATGTACATTATAAGCTGGTGACTAACTGACGGACCTTTGAATACCATAATAATACATTACTTATGTGTTCGCAGGAACGCCCGTAGAAATGTAGCTCAGGGGGGGGGGGAAATTGCAAGTACCTAAATACTTATGGGAAGATTTACCGCTACATCTTTCATCTACTTATACTTGTTAATAGTATCAATATTACAGTATCATTAATAATTTTTTAAAAAGCAAAACTAATTTAAGTTAATATAAAATTACACAATTAGTTATCATATATATAAGAAAAAATTTAATAAAGTTTAAACAAAAAACAACTTTATTTGATTGAATTTTATATAACATCATATTTTATTATTTTATTCAAAAAGTAATGACAATCTCCTTTTGTTTGAAGCAAATAAATTAATTAAATCATCAATTTGCTGATTAAAAAATTGTATTTTAAATCAATTTCTTAATTGATTTAAAAATTAACGATAAATGTACCTAATAATAATAATAATAATGTAATAATGTGTCAAAAGGTTTCAATTTCCGTCGACGGCGAGCTGGTTTTATAATTTATAATCGCGTATGCTTTCTAAGTATTTTGATTTTATTATTATGCTGCTTTTCATACACATGACTGGCAATTAAATATAGAAATATTTATAAACTTATTTATTTATTAAAGAAAAGAAATAAAAATAACAATTGGCTTATCTATGATTATCTATTTTGTTGTAATAATTTATCCATTTTATCTTTATTTAAGCGCAGCAGTTAGTTTGACACTAACTTCATTAACAGAAATTGCCATTCGTCATTTTTTTTTATCTAGGTTTAATTTTAGATTCTGAACGAAGTGATACAATACAATGATGTATGTTTTTTTTTTTTTTGTGTCTGTGTACAGCATAACTAGTCGAAATAATGCTTCAATTTCAAACTTCGGGGGTGGTTTCCGATGGAAAAGTGAATATCCTTGGTGCATTATAGAGGTAAAAAGTAAACATTTTCCAACAGTTTTCAAAAAAATCGAGAAAAACAAAAAAAAAATGACAGAAAAACGGGAATTTTTACGCAAAACCAGTTTTCGACCGAATCGATTTTTTTATATGGTTGTAATTCAAAAACTAATCACTGTAAATACTTGAAATTTTCACCAAATGTTTATGTTAGTGTTATCTATATACAGTTAAATTTTCAAAAAATTTTGACTTTTTTTGAGTTATTTATAGACCACTGAAATTTTCGATTTTTATGCGAATTTTTTTTGAAGTGTCGGTAAAAAAATTTTGGATGACCAAAAAAACTTGAAAATTTAATACAAGGTTCCTTATGAGTTGTTCTTATTGTAGCTAAAAAAAATTAAAAATCGTTAGTCACAATTTTTTTTTATAAGCGTTTATAGTTCAAATTTTTACGAAATCTGTCGAAAACGCGAAAATTTGCAAGTAATTTTGAAGTTGAAAAATCATAAAATTTTTTGTGTTAATAACTAAGAATTGAAAATACAACACTAAGTTTTCCATAAGTTTTCCTTCAAGTATCTATAGAGAAAACTCGAAGCATCATTATAAGAAAAATTTTAAGTGCGTTTGAATTTTAAATTTTTACGAAATCGCGTAACGATAACGATTTATCCTCAAACGATTTTAAATATTTGTTATTATTCAAAAAGTATAAGTAGTAGATACTTGAAAATTTTACCAGTTATTTAGATTGGCGTTTTCCTTACGTAATTTAATTTTCAAAATATTTTGAGTTTTTTTGAGCTATTTATAGACAACTGAAATTTTCAATTTTTCTGAAAAATTTTTTTTTGAAGTGTCGATAAAATTTTTTTGGCCCCATCAAAATACTTGAAAATTTTATACAAAGTTCCTCATATGTTATTTTTATAGTGATTAAAAAATTATAAGAATACATAGGCACAGTTTTTATTTATTAGCATTTGAAGTTCAAATTTTGGCAAAAATTCGTCAAAATCACGAATATTTGCAAATTATTTTGTAGGTATAATTCATAAAAATGTTTGTATAGGTAGCTAAGAGTTGAAAATTTAATACAAGATTTTTCATAAGTTTAGCTTACAATAATTATAAAAGAACTTAAATTTTGGTGTATTCAGGCCATTAAAACATAAACCACCTTTTTCACCAACCACTGGAAATTATATCCTAGGCTGACAAATCATCTTCGTTCAGAATCGTTTTTCGTATACAATGATACCTATCATTGCATTCAAATTTAACCTACCCTAGTCCGAGGTCCACCCCACCCCCTAATGTACAGCAGAACGGTACCCACTTGCCCGCTTTTTTATTTTATATATAAAATATTAAAATTCAAGACATTTGTAAATTTTAATTGATTAAATTGATTTTTTGATCTTCAAACACAGCATAAAATAAAAATATTCTATGCATTACAGACATTGAAAATTGATAATTTAAGATAAGTTTTTTTTTTTTTGTTTACTTAAAACAATTTGGACATAATTTTAAATATGGGGCGTGGATTAAATGTTTAACACTAATAGAATTCAAATGTTCTAAAATATATTACTCCTTCCATAAATAATTTCAAACTCATCCTAATCCTCTTATAAAAAAACTGTCTATTCTTACACTCCTTTGTAATCCTAATCGCATGTTAAAAAGGATGTTGTGCTGTGATCTATTTTAAATTTTAATATCATAATAAAAAAGAAAAAAATTAATAAATTAGCCAAGAGTTTTGAATAGGTGGATATTTATAATTTATTATACCTGTTATGTCATATATTACTCTTGTCATAGAAACTTATTGTGCTAATTTATATAGATTGTTTATGTCAAAAACAAACATTAATTTTTATCATAATCGTTTTAAAGATTTAACTGTGGAAAAGCTGAAGCATTTCATGCTTTGAAAGATATTTATTACCATGCATGTTAAGATGTTATTGTAAAGTGATATTATTATCTAATACAATAAAAAAATTCTTGTCAAGGATTTTTTGGAGGTCAGTTAAAGTAAACATCAATTTTGTTTTGAACTTTATTTAACAAAAAAATTATTGATCATTTATTTGACTTGTGTTAAATGTTAGGATTTTCTATGCAAAAAGATTTTTTTTAATTATTTAGTAGGTTTCTTGTTACTTAATATACAATATTTTTTAATACATATTTTCAGATAGGTTAAGTGTTACAAAGAAAGATTCCATCAACTTATAGGTTATAACCTTCACTATTCATATTGGTAATACTATTAATGTCCTATACAAATTGGTGTTCTAATTGAATTCGCTATTATTTTGTACGAGTATAAGTTGTTGTAGTGCTTTAAGTACAATTGAATACCAGTTAACCGTTAGTTGCATGAATATTTTTAGTAGTTACATATTTACTACTTTATAATATTGTACCTTAAATTTAAATTTTTTATTTTTATTATAAATTCAATATTATAAATTGCAATTTATAATAAATATTTAATATTTCTTATTATTTGAAACTAAATAATGCTGGTTTAGTACAAAAATGATTAAAATGAACTAGTGAATAATAATATTTTTAAGTTATTAGATGAATGAGGAAAAAATGTACAATCCTAAATACTATATACTGACCAACTCACCAATTGATGTGTTAATTAAATAATTTTGGGGTCTATTCATTTTTTGACATTCAATAAGATATTTTTATGGCACATTCTTAGATAATAAAAATTAATACTGTAGTTTTATTGAAATCTAATATACAGCGTGTAAACAATTTAATAATGATTTATATATATTTATTGAGATTGTGTTATTTCTGAGTAATGGCTTATTTAAACTATTTTTAGTTTGGGTTAAGAAATCAGCAAATTTAATTTACTTAAATTATTAAGATTTAGTACAGCAATTATTAAGACTAAGTGTTAAACTGCTAACAGTTAATCATAAATGATACTTTACAGGAATCTAATATTTATATTTTGACATTTAGCGATGACCGCTGGGCATTGAGTTAAACAATCATTAAATTAAATCTAAATAAACTTGGAGATGAGCAATTTTCAACTATTTTTTACATATTTGATATTTAATACATAAAATCTTTTTTTAGTTATTAAAAATCATTGGGTTTATTTCATTCAACACTGTTTAAACCACTATTTGTGAATTGTGAGTGGCACATTGAATACATTTTAATGTAGGGTACAGATACAATTAATAAAAAAAAAAATAATGTATAGATTTGATAATAAAACTAACTCCTATACTTATTTTGTTACACCTTTGTGGTTAGTTAAAATATTTTTTATTTTCTCTTGGAAAATTATTTTGCTGAACTACCTACTATTATTTAGAACCATTACATTTTAAACGAAAAATATTTGACCATTTTTTGCCATCATTACTTAATGTTATGTTGCGTGTAATAAACCTAACCTATTGCCAATGAACAAATAGAAAATATTATATAATACATTTAAACAAAATAAGTTTGTATCAAATGACATAAAATAGCATTGATGCCTGAATCATTCAATTTGATTTAGGGCATACTTTTTGAAATATATTAAACAACAAATTTCTATAGTATATTACTTAATATTGGCAATACAATTTATGACATGATGAAGTATTTTAATTAAAATTGTATATTTAGATTTTATATAATGTATGAACAATTTTTCTCTTTAAATATATACATGTACCTATTGAAAAATTATGTTATGTATTATTGTATTACTGTTAATTGTCTATTTGATTAACTGTCATTGTCCCAGTCCCGACAGTGATGGTTAATCAAGTTTTTACTGTACTAAGAATGTTTACATTATTAAGTGTGTAATTCATACTCATAGATAATAGATGAATCTATGCTCATACTCAATAATTGAATCATTTTATACTATAATTAAACAAAATGTTTTAAACAAAATAACCACAATAATATTTATAAAAATTGTATTTACATCAATAATATATTGAATACAAGGGTTTATAAAAATTAATAAAATACATAGCTAACTGAAAAACTTATCTAACATGTATTATTTCTTCTGATTGTTATTATTTAATACTGTACCTACTGTAAATGTGTAACAAGATAAACAATATTAAGGGACATTACATTTTTATGGCACAAGGTTATATCAACTATAACAGGAGTCACCAAACTTTTCAAACAAGTTATTAAAATTAATTTTAAACGATCGACCTATATTCTTAGAAAGATTGATCAGTTGATCATTATTGACTAGCTGGTGACCCCTGAACTACAACATATAAAGGTATATTATAAAATTCAATATTCAAAAATCATGTTTGACGTACTTAAAAAAATATTTTAAAATATAAAGAAATATTATTCCTTATTTTAATACTTATAATAAACCCATGAAAAATAATTAGTAGTACACATAAAAATAAACTAAATAATTTTAAATGAATTAAATGTCAATACAATTTAAACTGTAGATAACATATTAGTTTAAATAAAAATTACACACTTTTTAAATAAATAAAAAATGAAAAAAAGTATTTGAAAACCTGATTAATTCTATAATTTTCTATAACTAATAAATTTTAACCAAATTAATTTATACTATATGGTACCAATATATCTTAACAAACACTAGACAATATCCTTATAGATAGTGACAAAATAATCACATCAATTTTTCTAAGGTTATTGTTGAAAAAAATAATTATGAATTACAATAAATACTTATAATAAACACATGAAAAATAATAAGTAGTATACATAAAAATAAACTAAATAATTTTAAATGAATTAAATGTCAATACAATTTAAACTGTAGATAACATATTAGTTTAAATAAAAATTACACACATTTTAAATAAATAAAAGATGAAAAAAAGTATTTGAAAACCTGATTAATTCCATAATTTTCTTAAACTAATAAATTTTAACCGAATTAATTTATACTATATGGTACCAATATATCTTAACAAACACTAGACAATATCCTTATAGATAGTGACAAAATAATCATATCAATTTTTCTAAGGTTATTGTTGAAAAAAAATAATTATGAATTACAATAAATACTTATAATAAACACATGAAAAATAATAAGTAGTATACATAAAAATAAACTAAATAATTTTAAATGAATTAAATGTCAATACAATTTAAACTGTAGATAACATATTAGTTTAAATAAAAATTACACACATTTTAAATAAATAAAAGATGAAAAAAAAGTATTTGAAAACCTGATTAATTCCATAATTTTCTTTAACTAATAAATTTTTAACCGAATTTATTTTATATTATATGGTATTATATGTCTTAACAAACACTAGGCAATATCATTATAGATAGTGACAAAATAATCAAATCAATTTTTCTAAGGTTATTGCTTTAAAAAATAATAATTATGAATTACAATCAACGATAACATAATTAAAAAGTAAGCATAGTAAAAATGAATTATGTCTGGCGCATAAATATATGTTGATTTCAAATAGATAATACTTATTGTAATTTAACATACATTTATTAACAATTAGTCATATTTAAACTGTTTAAAACATAATACTGTACTTAAATATGCAAATAAACCATTAAATGATGGAATCAAATTTAGTTTTTGATATGTTAAAAAAATGTACTTCTTCAGTAATTTCGAAACACAAATATCTTTTTAGGATATTAGATACAAATGTTAATTTGATTATAAAATGGTCATAAAATAAAA
This sequence comes from Aphis glycines, assembly GCA_009761285.1. NCBI lineage: Eukaryota > Metazoa > Arthropoda > Insecta > Hemiptera > Aphididae > Aphis > Aphis glycines. The sequence goes on from VYZN01001433.1 coordinate 69,851, forward strand.
ATTGTATAAAAAAAAAATCAAATTTTGTGGGGCCTAGTTTTATTTGACTAACTGAGTAAATACAGCTAAAATATTAAATGTATTATTTAACTAATATGAATATACACTTGTTTAAAACAAGAATATTGCAATAGTCAATTTATATCTTTTTGCATCTATTACATTATTTTACAGAATTTTTGTGAAGTATCCTCATTTTCTCCATCTGTCTCAGAATTATTTTGAGAGGTTTCTTCTACAGGTTTTACACTATCACTATCACAAACAGCAGTCTCTGGTTTTAAAGAATTCTTTTTCCCAGCTATGGCTTCAGTTATGACTTCATTTATGGAAGTATTTGGTTCATTTTCACTTATTGAAGTACTAAATGAAGTTATTTTTTGAAAAGGATATTTCATGAAGTTCCACAGTTTACGTATCTTAGTAGGCTTCTCTTCTTGTTCTGATAAATCTTCAAATTTTCGCTTTCTTTCATTAATTAATACTTCTTCATCTTGTAATAAAATATCATCTTCGAATGCAGTGGCTAAAACCCCTTCTGAATGTAATGGTGCCCTTGATGATATTTCTAAGTATGAAGAAGGTGACCTAATTAATACTTCTTCATCTTGTAATAAAATATCATCTTCGGATGCAGAGGCTAAATCCATGTCAGAATGTAATGATGCCCTTGATGATACATTAGAGCACGAAGTAGATGATTTACTATTATTTAATTCTAAGTCATCATTTTCTGAATCGTGTGAATACTCATTATCATCTAAAGAATCACTAGGAGAATGTGGAATATCTAGACCTTTGATTGAATTTACCTGAAAAATTAAACAATTTTTAAACTGATATATATGATTTACATTTACAACATTTACATTTGACTTTTGAGTAAAATAAAAGTAAAACCTAATGTTAATGTTTTGAATTATTACTCAAATTTAACAACAATTTATTAAGTTACATTATTATATTTCATGTAATTTCAACTTACTTGATTTTCTTTTACATCATTTTTTTCATCTAATTTATGATATTGATTAGAGATATCAATAGAGCCTGCTTCTTGATCTTCTCGAGCGCCAGTTGAAGTAATAGTAGTATTAGAATTTTTATCAGAGTCTTCATGTTCATCACTTTCACTTTCTTCATCGTCAACATTATTACTAAAATGTAATGGCTGGATACTTGCAATTGCTTCAAATATTTCATTTAGACATTCTGGGTTATCAGGTACTAGTTTAATTATAGATTTAAATTTTTCATCGTCCTCATCTTCTTGTTGATCAATTTCATCAGGTATATAATTAAAATCAACTATCATTTGCAGATAAGGCTTTTTACGTACTTCTGGATGGCGAGATACATTATATTTACACATAATATCATAATTAATACTAATTACTTGATTATTAGCATTATTCTTCCAGTAAAGTTTACTTTCAGTAACATACAGAGTGCCTTTTCCAAATGTAATCATATCAACTATTAGTTTAATATTAGATTTACAGCACTCAATTGATTCATCATTTTCATTAAAATTAGCATGGGTATCCATTATTATATAATGTTTATAAAATTATTTATAATTGTTACGTGGAAACTAAATAATTAATAATATAGGAATCGGCTTGACACTGAAAAACACAAAACAAAGAGTCTAACTTAAATAGAAAAATACAATTACAAACTAATCAGTTCAACACTACTCATACAAAAAGCTTGAAACCTTATGTTTGATACAGATATAATAGTAAATTAGCTAATAAACAATCAAATTAGCTAATTAATCAATAAACATATTTAAACTTGTAATTATCAATTGAGGAGTTTTATTGTTAGTTATATTGAAAATATAAAATTGTCGTATTTGACTATAAATAAATACAACTATGGATAGTTCTCTTAGTTACGTATAATATTGTTTAATTTATTTCTTTTATATGGTAGTTAAAATAAAAAAAAAAAATCCAATATATAACAACCATAATTGAAATATTATAATTTATAATTATTAATTACCTAGTTAAAATGTATTATGTAATATGACCTAATGAGAAGCATCTTCAGTGGCATATATAGAGAAGGCCCCTAGGTCCAGGCCTATAGTGAAATATCAGATTCAATCAAAAACATTTTATAAAGCAGTTTGCTTTATATGCATAATACTCGTATATATTTACATAACCATCGACTATGACCCGTATTTACGTTGTTTTTAATTTTTAACATTTTATATTACTGATTGATACCACGGTATCAGGATTTTGAAGATAATTATAATCTATCAATTATTGAAGGTGAATGGAGACTATGGAAAAGTAAATGGAAACTGTTTTCTTTAAACTCATCTGACAGCAATCCAAAAAATACTATGAAAGCTTTAAAAAATTTAACAAAGATGAATTTCTCACAATACATGTTCTATTGAAAATGAGGTTGAAAATATAATGTACCATACCTGTTACTCCTGCATCTGTTAAAAAGAGTTTTTCAACACTAGGTCAATTTAAAACGTTTTTGAGGAATCAACAAAGAAACGTTAGACTGTCAGGCCTTGCATTGAACACAATTCATCGTAATATTCCAACTTAATAAAGATGAAATTATCAGTATGTTTATTAAAAAAAATAGAAAAATTAATATTGCATACAATTTAAATGAGGAATCTGTTAAACGTTTCCTTGTGAATTTTTCAAAAATATTAGTTAACCTAGTGTTTTAAGGCTTAATTTATTATATTATGTATACATGTATAATGTAATAATAAATAATATGTATTTATAAATTAAAATTTTTCTATTTGTATTATTTATATCATAATTATAATCACCCAGCCACTTAAATAATGTTGTAGCTATATATGCTCCCATGAAGGTGGTAAATTGGCCCATATTGAAAATAATTACTATGTACGTCACTGAACGTCTTATTAACAAAAAATTACATTAACTAAATTAATCGTCTATTTCGGCGTCATAACAAAATGAACGGCTATGGGGGTATTTTTTAGAGCCAGGTTTATTATTATATATTCAATATGGATTTAGAAAATGGATTTAAATAGCAGTAGGTAGTGTCTTACCTTAAGAGATGATAATGCAATACGTACAAATGTATAAACTGTAAAGTGTAAAGAGAAAATGTATAATAAAAAAATAACGGATCAGACAAAATCAAGTTCAAGAGTAATGTGACAAATAACAAGTACTTTAATTCTTAAAAACATTAAATAGAAAATCGGAATCAAGAATATCACTGTGTAAGACGGCAGGCATAAACACAACGAAACAAGAGATTAGGCGGTTTATAAGTTGTTTATATTCGAGACGGCGAGACAGTGTGGCCAAATGGAGAACGTAAAAAATAATTTCAATATTCGGAATCTGAACATTCTTTTATTGTGGTTCAGCAGTTGACAGCTGGTTGGAAGGTTGTTCTTCCCTTTCTTTATTTTTATTTAAATTTAAAGTATAATAGATTAATAGATTGAAATAACAGCTTTGTTGTATACTGTATAGTACTACGATAATTTTGAAATTTTGAATGTACTTCATGATTGAGATCTTGTTGGTCTTGAGGAGTTAAACAACAAAATGTATGTTAAATTTGAATGCCATTTAAAAAAAAAAAAAAATATTTTTAAGAACAGTGAGAACAGACGTTTTTTCGGCCTGAGGTACCTATAAACTTTTGTCCATTGACTTATCACCAAGTTTAGTAAGTCCGCACATAGTGGCAAATTTTGCGTCAGTTAGTTATCATATTTTTTTGACGGGTGGCATTTTGTCGAACTATGATAATGGTGATTTGTCAAACGGGCTTTTGTCGTTATTGGCTATTTGTCAGGTGACTTTTTGACGTCCTTCGATCTATATCTACAATTTTTTTTTGCCGTGATACACATCTCATTGATATCATTAAAACAAATCTAGACAAAATAAGTGCTTGAGAGCTAAGTCGCTCAGTTACAAAAGACGTAAAACAAAATGGTGTAAAATGTAAATGCTGGGAAAACGTTTATTATAATAATTAAAATCAAAATGCAGACTAAATGTGTAGACGACGAGAAACGCCGGGACCGCAGACTCCAACGCAGTGCTGTAGATACGAGCGTCTCATACTAAAGACATTACAATATGTTAAATTAACTATTAATTACCGTCTACATATTAACTAAAATGATCATTCTCAGCTATTATTTCATTTTTTTTTTGTTCTATTAAATATTTTTGGTCACATTATCAGGTAAACGGTAGGGCCCACTATACATATCAATAGTATGTGGACTTATTGGACTACGCATTCCTACCACTGTGGCCCTGTCTGTACTTTTTGAAATATTAACATAATGTGGCGAGAGAGACAAGACTATAACTACACCTCACCACCTCACATGGAATAAAAAATTTACAGAACATGGATAAAACGGTGGCTTGTTTTTTAAACGTGTACATACCACAGCTGATATATACATGTATATATATTTATATTTTTTTTATATAAAATTTCACAAGTCTGTGGTAAGTGCCATGATTTAAGATAATATCGTATTATCTTAAATCATGGTAAGTGCCACGGTTGGCAATAGAACAGGCCAATAGAACTTAACCCGCCTGCACCGGTGATTGCCCTGCAATAGTGCTGTTCAGCGGGAATAAACGTACAGTCGGCGGGGCGTCGGGGCTGGGTACAAGTTGCACCATTCGACCAACTTGCAGGCAGGTACGATAGCAGCTGCACTGACTGTTACGTCGATAACAATAATTGTGGCGAGCGTTATTACTTATTATTATTATTATTTGCAGTGACGCGCTCGTTATAGAGCACATGTCTTGACACTTCGGTCTTTGTCTTTAATATTCTCTATAATCGTGTACGCGTGTGTTATAGTGTTTCTATTTAATATTGTGTTCAACATTCAATACGACTTAATAGATGGGCACTGAAATAGTTCAATAACGAAAACCGCTGTAAGGATTGTGTGTCTCGTAAATTGTAAATCGTGAAATTAAAATCAAGCCGTTCAAATTCACCGTTATTATTTCTAGTGTATACACGCAGTTGTACTAGTTGTAGGTAAGTAAAGTATTATTACCTAATGTGATCAGTTTCGGTCGTCTACATTACATAGTTTATAATATTATAATCTACATTTTTATTCTAGCGTACACAATTTATGTTGTTCACCGTGTGTTCACTGAAAAGGTAGACTTTCAGAAAACATTCAACACATAATAACCAGACTCTGATGCTTTCATGAATAAACACCGATGTTTTTGAGAATAAAAAGCTGAAATTTTTCGGTTAAATCAAACAATTAGCTGGATACTGGGTTTGTATTTATTTTATTTTATATAATTAAATTGTTTTCAGTAACTAAATTGTTTAGAATGTCTTGTTTTATTAAAGGTTATGTAGGAAATGTTAATCTAAAATTTTGATTTTGCTCCAATATTTATTTATTTGTAAAGCCGGATTCCCACAGCCAGTGTACTTGGCCAATATTTGATGCTGGTGGTTTGTGATAACACTTGCTATTCTCTTTGATTGCCATACTTATACAATTATTTGTCATTGGTGCCGTTCCCGAAGATTGTCGATAAATGTGACGCAAGTGAAAGGAACAATTTTACTTGTATTACTCGTCAAGTCTGTTAGTCGTGTGAAAACCGTAATCTTGCACTGTTCAAATGTACAATTATTGGCGTATTTTGGAAAGTAAACTTGCTGCAGAAATTTGGCTTTAGTAAAAGATAATATAGTTATAAGTCCAATACCTAGGTTAGTTAAGGTCATTGTTTGAAAAGATTATGTTATGTATGTAATACAATTTAATTATATCTGATGAAATAGGATTTTGAAACATAGGAGATGTGTTATATTTAATTACATCAATTTAAATTTTAAACTTTGAGCATTTAATTATGTTTATTACTTTAACTATACCATGGTTTTTACTTAAACAAAATTATCTTTTATATTTTTTTAATTGTTAAAAATAATTTCTTAATAATGAGTTTCATCAATTGATTTATTAACTAAAGGGTCATAATTAATTTCGTTTTTAACAATTGGATAATTTGGTGCGACAGACGAAGAATCAATATTATTTTGTTCTATAATACCATTATAAGTATAGTGTGGATTTGTATGCTTTTGTATAATTATTCTGTTTGATCGTGTGATTTGCTGAGTGAGCACAAAATGTGTTTCATAAATTATAATTTAAAAAATAAAATTTTTAGGGCATATTTTTGAGTATCTCAATGTTTTTCTTGTATGATAGTATGCCATACTATTGTCTATTATATTGAAAAAAAAAAATTATATTTTAATAGTTTTGTATAATATCAAAATATATTGATATGTATACTTGTAGGTGTAAACAGTTTTCCCAAAAATAACCAAAAAATTTAATTGCTTAACTCATGAATAACGCGGACTTTAATTTTAAAACCAATTTTTAACACTTATTTCAAATTCTGTTCTTTTGAAGTTCTTCATACGTACATCAGAAAAATAACATGATAAGATAATCTAATACAAAAATTTTAGTTGATATTTACAAAACAAATTAAAGGAAAAACTTCATTGAGGTTATAATGATAAATAACCTACTTTTTCTAAAAATTTAATTTAAATGCATACTAAAATAAAAAGATCTAATTTCATTTAATCAAGAAATGTTGGTATACATTTTACAATTTTTTTTATTTTATGTTAACCATTATTGATTGTATACATACATATATGTACATCTGTATTTACTATAAAACCAAGCAACTAATTTTATTGTATTTTTCATTTAATTGATAGATGTCTGATTTTGCACATTCATATATATTATTTTGGGATATTATCGGGTATTCGCCATTTTGCATTCTACATTTTAACACAATAATGAGCCAAATTTCTTTAAACCTGAGTATTTACTTTCAAATTGAATATAACCAACTATCCTCTAAACAATATAACTGATTATACAACGTACAATATTATTAAAAATATCTATAAAAAATCTTTTGGGGTTGTTAAAATTACCTATATAATTACACACAAAATACAAAATATTAAACTATATTATTTGTTACAGATGGAGTAAGGATGAAGGAAGAGTATCTTCTGGAGTTTTGAATCTAAAGTGTCACATGGTCAATACAAATTGGCAGGGAAATATCAATTCTTTACTTTGAATAGCTTTGGAAGGAAAGAATATTGTAAGTTAATTAACCTATATGGCAATTCTGCCTTGTGACACAATCGAATGAGATACATAAATGTGTAATTTATTGATTTTTTGATTTTTATTAGATTTTTTTCTGTAGGTTGGTTTTTACCTAAAATAAAAGTTTATAGGGATACATTTTATAATCATAGGTTTTAATGAAAGAATATGTGTTAATTAATTATTATTAAGGACTCAGTAATGAAAAATCTTATTAGGGATTACTCACTCTTAATGAGGTCTACTAAAAAATATACTTAATAAATAATGTAGTTAAATTATAAAATATAAAATTAATTTAATTTGTTGTAAAATAAATAGAAAAACAAATTCGATGTCAAAATAATATTGTTATTAAGTACCTATTCAATTTTATCGAAAAATAATGATAAATATTTTTAAATAATATTCCATATTTTATTTATTGATTAACACATTAAATGTTGTAGGTAGATATCACGTTTTTAAATTTTTTTTATTTTATTTAATATAAACAATCATGGATTATATACCCGTATAAATCTGTATTTACTATAAAATCAAACAACTTTTTTTGGTGAATGATTTTGCTCATTCATATGTATTATTTTAGGATATTATCAGGTATTCGCCATTTTGCATTCTACATTTTAACACAATAATGAGCCAAATTTCTTTAAACCTGAGTATTTACTTTCAAATTGAATATAACCAACTATCCTCTAAACAATATAACTGATTATACAACGTACAATATTATTAAAAATATCTATAAAAAATCTTTTGGGGTTGTTAAAATTACCTATATAATTACACACAAAATACAAAATATTAAACTATATTATTTGTTACAGATGGAGTAAGGATGAAGGAAGAGTATCTTCTGGAGTTTTGAATCTAAAGTGTCACATGGTCAATACAAATTGGCAGGGAAATATCAATTCTTTACTTTGAATAGCTTTGGAAGGAAAGAATATTGTAAGTTAATTAACCTATATGGCAATTCTGCCTTGTGAGACAATCGAATGAGATACATAAATGTGTAATTTATTGATTTTTTGATTTTTATTAGATTTTTTTCTGTAGGTTGGTTTTTACCTAAAATAAAAGTTTATAGGGATACATTTTATAATCATAGGTTTTAATGAAAGAATATGTGTTAATTAATTATTATTAAGGACTCAGTAATGAAAAATCTTATTAGGGATTACTCACTCTTAATGAGGTCTACTAAAAAATATACTTAATAAATAATGTAGTTAAATTATAAAATATAAAATTAATTTAATTTGTTGTAAAATAAATAGAAAAACAAATTCGATGTCAAAATAATATTGTTATTAAGTACCTATTCAATTTTATCGAAAAATAATGATAAATATTTTTAAATAATATTCCATATTTTATTTATTGATTAACACATTAAATGTTGTAGGTAGATATCACGTTTTTAAATTTTTTTTATTTTATTTAATATAAACAATCATGGATTATATACCCGTATAAATCTGTATTTACTATAAAATCAAACAACTTTTTTTGGTGAATGATTTTGCTCATTCATATGTATTATTTTAGGATATTATCAGGTATTCGCCATTTTGCATTCTACATTTTAACACAATAATGAGCCAAATTTCTTTAAACCTGAGTATTTACTTTCAAATTGAATATAACCAACTATCCTCTAAACAATATAACTGATTATACAACGTACAATATTATTAAAAATATCTATAAAAAATCTTTTGGGGTTGTTAAAATTACCTATATAATTACACACAAAATACAAAATATTAAACTATATTATTTGTTACAGATGGAGTAAGGATGAAGGAAGAGTATCTTCTGGAGTTTTGAATCTAAAGTGTCACATGGTCAATACAAATTGGCAGGGAAATATCAATTCTTTACTTTGAATAGCTTTGGAAGGAAAGAATATTGTAAGTTAATTAACCTATATGGCAATTCTGCCTTGTGACACAATCGAATGAGATACATAAATGTGTAATTTATTGATTTTTTGATTTTTATTAGATTTTTTTCTGTAGGTTGGTTTTTACCTAAAATAAAAGTTTATAGGGATACATTTTATAATCATAGGTTTTAATGAAAGAATATGTGTTAATTAATTATTATTAAGGACTCAGTAATGAAAAATCTTATTAGGGATTACTCACTCTTAATGAGGTCTACTAAAAAATATACTTAATAAATAATGTAGTTAAATTATAAAATATAAAATTAATTTAATTTGTTGTAAAATAAATAGAAAAACAAATTCGATGTCAAAATAATATTGTTATTAAGTACCTATTCAATTTTATCGAAAAATAATGATAAATATTTTTAAATAATATTCCATATTTTATTTATTGATTAACACATTAAATGTTGTAGGTAGATATCACGTTTTTAAATTTTTTTTATTTTATTTAATATAAACAATCATGGATTATATACCCGTATAAATCTGTATTTACTATAAAATCAAACAACTTTTTTTGGTGAATGATTTTGCTCATTCATATGTATTATTTTAGGATATTATCAGGTATTCGCCATTTTGCATTCTACATTTTAACACAATAATGAGCCAAATTTCTTTAAACCTGAGTATTTACTTTCAAATTGAATATAACCAACTATCCTCTAAACAATATAACTGATTATACAACGTACAATATTATTAAAAATATCTATAAAAAATCTTTTGGGGTTGTTAAAATTACCTATATAATTACACACAAAATACAAAATATTAAACTATATTATTTGTTACAGATGGAGTAAGGATGAAGGAAGAGTATCTTCTGGAGTTTTGAATCTAAAGTGTCACATGGTCAATACAAATTGGCAGGGAAATATCAATTCTTTACTTTGAATAGCTTTGGAAGGAAAGAATATTGTAAGTTAATTAACCTATATGGCAATTCTGCCTTGTGAGACAATCGAATGAGATACATAAATGTGTAATTTATTGATTTTTTGATTTTTATTAGATTTTTTTCTGTAGGTTGGTTTTTACCTAAAATAAAAGTTTATAGGGATACATTTTATAATCATAGGTTTTAATGAAAGAATATGTGTTAATTAATTATTATTAAGGACTCAGTAATGAAAAATCTTATTAGGGATTACTCACTCTTAATGAGGTCTACTAAAAAATATACTTAATAAATAATGTAATTAAATTATAAAATATAAAATTAATTTAATTTGTTGTAAAATAAATAGAAAAACAAATTCGATGTCAATTTTTTTCCAATCTAAGCGGTACACGACGATTGTCTTATTGTTCGTTTATTGTTGACCTGAAATTTCGAAAAACATTATCCTGTAATAACGCAAAAATAAAAGAAAAGAAAAAACAAAAACAAATCAAATTAAAAATAAAAATAATAATATTAATATATTATTTAATATTTTTGATTATTATGGAATGTAAAGTGTAATGTATGTATGTGTGTGAGGAATTAAGTGGTCTAAATAAATTGTTAGGCAAACACAAGGGACACAAGCCTTGGATGAATGCTTTAAATTTATTTATAAGTTATTCGATATTTTTAGTTATCTTAATTTAAGACCTATTATTTTAAATTTGCGTGATTACCTTCCTCCTGATCGTCGGAGGGTTCTCGAGGTCGTGATTGGAGAACTATCAAGTATACCGTTGATAAAATATGAAGTGAATTATTAATTTATTAAAATCTAATAAATTAATAAATAGAATAAGATACCTGTATAAAATTATGACTATATAAATATCGATGCGCATGCACCTTACCTTATCCGTAGCTGTCTATGATCGCAGTCGACGTAATAATGAGAGAAAGAATTATTTTAAACACTCTAAAAGAAATGACTAAACACTGATCGAATTTTGTTTAAAAAAAATAAAATGGCACAGTTGTCTTTCGCAGGATCTTTTGAGTGTGTGTTGGCTATCTGTGATGTGCTCCTGCACTTGTTTGTTTGGAAGGTGCTCATGCACTGATGAGAGGAGACGACTTGGTCAAGCCAGCCAGAGTCGCAAGCGGCCTCATCAAAGGTCTCTGTGTTAACAAGAAACTGTCTTTATCACCGGCGACACAGACCCTTACTAGACCATCCATTGTCTCTGGCGGCACACGAAATAGATCACACATGTTGCGCTACACTGTCACAACTATGTATAATATCCTACGTGACCAAATAATATAAATCGTTCCTTTCATCAGTTATTTAAGATGTTTATTGGGGCTTATTATGTGCGTGCGACAACTCGACCGTTATTTATTTTATTAAATAAAAATTAGAAATTTACAATCATGATATGTGAAAGTGAGCATATCATTACAATCCTTAACCATTTCTACAAACGTTACTGTGTGTCTTTGCGCCTGGGGTGCGGTGACAATTATTTTATATCCCTTCGTTCTTCCTTATAATGTAAGTCATTATTATATTACTTATTAATACTAATAACTTAGGTATGTAAAGAAATATTTAAATGCTTCGGTTCTTGTCAATCGTAACTTTATTCAATATTGCATACGAAACGATGAGATTTTTAAATACAAAGTTAATTTTTAATTATAGAACAGTTTAAGTTAAATTTGTACATAAAAGAGTGAAATGATAATGGGTACGTAAGGCGTACTGACGACGAAACGACAGTAGGGGAACTTACCAAACGGTTGTGTCAGCCAATACAATGCCAGAATAACTCCAACAATAGCACCATTGACGGATTCACAAATCGTTTGATAAGTTGAGGCCGCCTTTCCTAGTCGCGTAAGTCTTACTAGATGGGGTCTTACTACGAATTCGGAAAGACGGTAAATGATATCATTGTGATTGTTTCGTTGATCCTTTTATACCTGGTTCATCAGCGATTAGTGATTACACCTGGTTGGTCTCGTATTCTGTGAAACCCCATTAGTGCAAATCGCCGATGAACGCACAATTGTAATGGTAATCAAGTATAGCAGTTAATGAATATAGGAATAATAATAAATTGATAATATTATAATAACAATATAATAATAATAATATATGAATAATATAATAAGAATATTTTAATAAGATAATCAAAATGAGAAGATAATATTTTAATGAGCGCTTATCGCGCACAGCGCAAACATATTTTATTATAAATTAGCTAACAATATATAATTTTTTTGTATTTAAAGCCTATCGGGCTGACAATCAAAATAATGAAATTTTACTATTATTACTATTGTTCTAATTAGCTTCATTCAGCGTCACAGTAATTCCCACGTTAAACACTCACCACGGACTTAACCGTATTCCACATTCACAGATAACCACAGACGGAGAACGTTACAATCACAATTGTTATGGCTTACTGTCGACGACGGCAATAGACGATGGCTCGTGGAGTCCCATCGGCGGCGAGTTGAAATTTCGTCGGTGGTAGCGGTAGTCGGCAGTGGTGATGACAGCTCGTAGTTTATTTTTTTGAATTTTGAATTTGAAAAATAAGTATGAAATCGAACTAATATGTTTAAATTTTGAAGAAAGTGTTAAATCTTGAAAAAATGTCATTGAAAATTTATTTGTATTAGGTTACTGTTTGAATCTTTTTTTTTCTTTTCCAAGCTTGGTGGGCTTTTGTATTTGTTTGGGTTGGTGATCATGCTTGTTTAATATTAGTAGATCTTCTTTTAAATGGTCTTCTCCAAAAAGTTGCAAATATCTCGTTTCTAAAATCTTATCAAGGGTTTTATTTTTTTGTCGGGCAGGTAGTGTTGAGTCGTGGCTATTTTTTTTAATAATATTATCCATTACTTCTTTGATTAAAACACTCGGGCGTCAATACGAATTTTACCGCATTCCACATCCACAGATAACTACGGGCGGAGAACGTTACAATCACAGTTGTTTTGATGACTTACAGTCTAAATAGACGATGGCTTGTAGAGACCTCGTCGGTGGTAGCGGTAGTTCGGCGGCGACAGCTCGCAGTCTCGTCGGTGGCGGATACGGCGGCGGTCAAAAACTGTAGACCGATGGCTGAAGGCTATAGAATGGTTACGAGATAGATCCCTGGGCGTTTATACGGTATGTCACCGTATTCTGCTGAGATGCAACTGCTGAGCGGTTAGAATTGGTTTATATTGGACCACTATATCTGTAGTATTGACCCGTAACCTATCAGATGAGTACGGTCACCGCAGCATTCGCGTAATGCGGGTGACTCACTCGGCTCGCCCTATTGTCGCGTATAGAACTAATTATTAATGGGACGAGTAATAGTGAGACGCTATCTTGCGTAACGATTTTTTCATTACACTTATTTAATTATATTTTATCATTTTTATTAGTGTTTGTTAGAAACGAAACAAATATTTTATTTCATTTTTATCCAGCGCCACGGTCGTGGCGCGAGCTAAGTAAAAAAAAAAAAATAATAACTGCACGACGGTGTGTGTAATGTGTAGGTAGTGTATAGTACATCGAAGCAGGAATTGCCCGTTTAAACTGTGTAAAATACAGACAAATTTGTTATACCACATAAATAATTTTATATTACGTCATCAATTATTATAACTCCTAGTAAACTCCATAACATCAGAAATATTGTGTATAACGTGCTTTTGTTAAAATCATCAAAATCGTACTACAATTATTTTAAAAACGCAACACGTTTGTTGCTATCTTGAGTCGTGTTCAGAAAGATAGGTACCT
>VYZN01001440.1:0-13218 GCA_009761285.1 Aphis glycines
GTCGCATGCGTCAATAGACGCGTTGCGATGACCGCTTCGAAGGCAGTCAGATCGCACGAGACGCGCTGCCAGCATATGCAAATATATTATTATTTAAATAATAATTATAATTAAATATAGCTTCTTTTTCTACAATATGTCGTCAAAATTAATTTTTTCTTACGAAGAAGATGTAATGTTGGTTGAGTTGGTCAGCAATCACCCTTGCTTGTTTGATTTAAAACATCAAGCTTACAAAGATATTCAAATAAGAGAGAAAGTATGGAAAGAAATTTCAATTCATTTAAAAAAAAGTAGTAAGTACGTTTATTTAAATACATTTTCATAATATAATTACACTATAGCATAAAGAAATAATTAATTAATGATATCAAGTAATATAATATAATAATAACTAAACTTAGTGTACATGATAAATTTTAATCTATTTTTTGAGTTTCATGATCTTGCCACGGAACTGACCCTTGTGTACTGCAGAAAAATGTTGTGAATTCATCCCTGACTAGAAATCCTTCATAGTTAGCAAATCCTCCTGATCTAGCAATTGGTATCATATTTTTTGTAGGGGGAGCTTCGTTTTTATCAAATTCGTAGTAATAATTATTTGTAGATTCTATGTATCTATTTCGTAGAAGGTTATGTAGGCAACAAGCTGATAATACCAAGTGATCAATTGTTTCACATTTTAAGGCTATAGGAGTGTAAAAAATACGAAATACTTGACTTAAAAGCCCAAAAGCGTTTTCCGAAGTTCTTCGTGCTCGCGATAAACGATAATTAAAAATTGTTTTCTTATAATTTTTTTTGGCTTCACCTCTAGTATATGGTCTCATCATATGAGTTTCCAAGCGAAAAGCCTCATCGACAACATGAACATATGGTAATGATTTTTCGCAGTTGGAGAGCTTAGCATCACGAGGAAAATATTCTCCTGTTTGTATTTGCTTATATAAACTAGATTTCGTAAATATCCCACTATCCCCTTCTTTACCATATGCACCGATGTCAACGAATATGAATTTACAATTGGCATCAACAATAGCCAACAGAACAACTGAGAAAAAATCTTTATAATTAAAAAATAAAGATCCTGATTTTCCTGGACAAAATATTCTGATGTGTTTTCCATCGATTGCTCCGGTGCAATTAGGGAAATTCCATTTTGTCCAGAATTCTTCTGCAATATGAATTAAATTATGTTTTGTAGGTGGAGCAATTAGTAGAGGTGTTAATCGTAAACTTAAACTTTTTACTACAAGATGAATTATTCGAGAAATATAACCTTGTGAAATACGAAATGAGAACGCTAGTGATCTCAAAGACTCCCCAGTTGCCATAAACCTAAAAAAATAATAAATATTAATGATTTAAATTGGCTTAGTAAATTTATTAAAATTAAAACTAAAATAATATTATTGAAATTATTATCATTATTATTAAAATATATTTTTAAATATAAAATTTAATATTTTCGACAAGCCTGTATTTTCCATGTTGTTTCAATTTTGTATAGTAAATAATTTATAAATGTCAATAATATAATTTCAGTACTGTGATTCTAAATTTAAACGTTGATAAACTGGTAAATATCCTTTTAAATATGTATGTTTTTAGATTGTATTTACGTGTTTATTATTATTATTTTACGAGGTAACCGGCCAAAGAAGCGAATTAAAAATAACTTAACTAAATTATAACGAAAAATAATATGTCAAATGTTTATGGGAAAACTTCTGTTATATGATAATATAATCTTTATTAGCTTGTAATTATTGTGACTCGTGATAATATCATGTACGAACTGGTTATAACAATGATTTTGTTTTTACTTTAAAAATTATTATAGCCGAAGACTGTAAAAAACGTTGGAGAAGTATAAAAGATACTTATAATAAGAAAAAAAGAAACAGAAAATTGGGGACTGGATCAGCCAAAGATAAACCATCGAAATGGATGCTTGCCGATGTGTTATCTTTCTTGGATACAACGACTTATGAAAGACAGTAATAATTGTTTATTTGTCTTTATTTTTTTTAATTGATTCTTTTTTGAACAATATAACTTTATTTTGAAAAAGTGGGTTACTGTAATGGATGATATTAAATTTGAATTCAATGATATAATATCATTGTATACGAAAAACGCGATTCTGAGCTGAGACAGTTTGTCAGTCTAGGATAGTTTATACTATATTAATTATATTGTTATTATTTAAAAAAAAAAATTAAAGCAACTATAAAATAAATTCCAAATTAATTAAATCAGATTCATTATGTACCAGACACACTCAGTCATTCATGGAAGGTTTATGTAGGTATATACATTATAAAGAATTAATATAAGTCATTATTGACATTAAATATTAATATTAGATTATTAGAATAATTTTCAATTAAATAAATTTTGTCAAAATTTCAACTTTAAATTTTTCTAAAAAAAAAACGTGCCTTTGTATTTTTAATATTTTCCAACTGCTATTATATGAAAATATGGGGAACCTTGTATTAAACTTTTAAGTTTTTTGACCCAATAATTAAATTTTATTGACATTTATAGGATAAAAAACTAAAAAAACGGGAAACTTCAAATATCTATAAATAACTTAAAAATTAAAATCTAGACATATGTACAAGAATTAATATAGATCGTAATATGAAAATTACAAAGAGTATAAAAAATTTTTTTTATCATATTGATTAGGTCAGAGGCGTACCCAGGAATTTTTTATGGGGCGTCCAAAATGTTTATTTTATCTGCTCTCTAATTATAAATATAGTTAAATTCATTACCAACATATTACTGTTAATAACTATAATATAGTTACAATAGTTATACACACACTAACAGCACATAATAATAAAATTAATACAAAAAGTTTTCATCGAATTCAAATCTAATACCTACATACATCACGTTTCATAATAAATGGTATAAAACATCTTTAACAACTATTAGTATTATTTTTGTTTAGGGGATTATCAAATGTGATATCAAACGAACATCAAAATGCAACACAAAATGATGACACAAGTAGCCAAGTACATGATTCGCCAGTAGATGACTCTATTTCATCACAGATCGAGTCAGATTATGAACATTTACCATCCACGTCTTTTTCTGAGCCAACTGAAGTTATAGCTAAAAAAGCAAAAGTATCCTTAACAACGAAACGACTTAAACAAAATGAAATTATTATAGATACTTTAAATAAAAGAAGCGATGAGCGTAATAGGTTATTGGAGAAGTTATATGAAACAAATGAAAGAGATCCAATAGATATATTTTTTGAAAGCATAGCTGCAACTGTCAAACAATTTACTTCAGAATTGAAAATTAAAGCCAAAACAGATGTTTTTCGTATTGTCAGTGAATTAGAGGTACAAAATATTCAGCCAAAGTGTCAATCTTCTTCTTCTTCTTCTACTTACATATTTCCACAAACAGTAATTTCAAGTCCACGAGACATTCAGTCTTTACATTCATACACAAGTTCATTGCAAAGTAATTCTACGTCAAGTTCATTTGATATAGACAGTTCAGCTGTAAATTGGACTCAACCACTTACACAACATTATGAAGATACTAATAATTAAGGGTGACAAGTCAGGTCATCAGCTCATAATATTATATATGTATAAAATCTAAACAGTTTTTATACTAGTTTTTTTAATTTTGTATGATTTATATTTAATATGTTTTTGGTTATAACTTATAAAGTAAAACAGTAAAAATCAAACTAATGCTTATTAGTCAGTTAACTAAAGACTAAGCAATTTTGATTTTGAAATGTTAAAATTAGTTTTTATCATTACATTTAAAATAATTTTAGTTATCTATTAATTAATTATAATATTTTATCTATTTAAAATAAAAAGTAAATTATTTTAAAATATTTTTAACAGTGAAGTTTTTTATTTGTTTTTCGTTAAGTGCAAAGTGAGATGTTTTTTTTTTTTAAATTTATTTATAATGTATATTCTATTAGTTGATAATATAATTTTTCTTATGTTTGTTCTTATGTTTTTTAAGTAAATAAATAAATGCAGTATCTATAAAATCAATTGAAATTTAATTATTATTTTTCAAGGTTAGAGTATTAAAAAAAAGTGCATATGAATTATATTATTCTGTTTAACTAAATTACATATTGTAAATACAATATAATTAACATTACAAATATCAACACATATCCCTGAAACAAGTGTTAGGTATTTACCTTAATGTTAATGCTAGTTTTTCGGCCGGAGTTATAGGTTCTTTATGTCTGTTGTACGCATTACATTTTATATCATCTTCTATTAGATTTAAAACATATGTTTAAAATAAGAAACGTAGACGGCGGCGGACAGATGTTTCCCCCACCGTGTGTCTATGTTACCGACGGCGACCGTTGACATACGACCGTTGTCGTTCGTTGTAGTCTGTAGAATTAGGTCAAATTCGGAATTCGGTGTCACTGTGTTCCGACTGTTCTTAGCGTAACGTGTGTTCACAATTTTATTTCTGCAGACATTTTTTTTTCATCATGAACGATTTGAGTGATATTTCTGATCCAGATGAATTGTCTACTATTTCTCCAAAACGATTAAATCCAAAAGGAAAAGTTAGTAAAACATTTTTCATATTTTATATTCTTCGTCGATGTATATTACATAAATAATAATAATTGTATTATGTGTTATTTTGCTTATTAAATAATTATTATACACCAGTTGTTCATATAGGTTAATAATTTTTTTTTACAGTATATATACAGCCGTCAAAAAATAATGGTCATAAATTTGTACAAAGATATTTTGATGAAATCGCCGGACATTAAGTACGAAGATCTTGTTACTAATTTATCAAAGGCCTTGGGTTTAGGTCGTGAAACAATTAGTAAGACAATCGCTGAGTACAGACGTACAAATACGGTTTCATCTCCCAACAAAAAGCGTGTTAAGTCGTCTCTCTTCGACAAAATTGATGATCTGGATCGCAATGGATTACGGCAAAAAATTCATTCATTTTGGTTGCGTCGTGAATTACCTACGATCGACAAAATATTAATTGCAGTAAACGAAGATCCATCGCTTCCTAATTTCAAACGATCTACTTTGTACAGTACCATCAAGAAATTGCATTTTGTGTTCGAAAAAAGAAAAAGGTGCAGTGTGCTAACGGAGAGGGAAGATTATATTTTTTAAGGAGACTTATGAATTCAGCCTTAGCATCAAGCTTAAATTCTTAAGGAATATTTTTAAAAGAGCTCACTAAACTAAGTAAAAACAATTTATCTTCGTCGTCTTTGTCTTCTGCCGTTTCCCTTTCTTCACGCATTTTACGTACTTTAATATTTTCCGAAATAACCTGTAGTAAAATATCATCTTCATTATTTTTCTTTTTACGTTTTGATTATATTTACATTTTGGTTTTCAATCGGATCCTGAAAAAATGTACCAAATTTTCTTGTTTTCTTATTTTTATATTATATTATATTATTATTTTATTTTATTTTATTTAATATTACTGTTTTAAAATTACCTGTTCTTGTTCTTCGCTACAATTTTGATGCTGAGGTGAATTCTCATCAGAAAAATTATTTTCATATTTTGACAATTGACAAAATATAAGACATTAAATAATATTTAAATTATTTTTTCGATATACAATATCTAACCATAAACTATGAATAGATTGTTGAAAACGTAAAAATGAATATTAATTATTCATGTATTAATATACAACAAAACACTATATGTAAAATGTATTATTATAATTAATATAAAAAAACAATTACCTACATTGAAATTAATTATATTTTTAATATGTAATTAATTGGTATAGTTTATGTACAATGTACTTACCAATGTTATTTTTTTCAGCTCTTGGTTTATCGTCAAAATTTTCGTAAAATAATTTACTTATATTTTCCCAGGCCTTTGACTTTTCATTTCTTAAGCTATATTCAGGAGTTTGCGTGTTTCATATAGCATTCTCATTTTCAACAGCATTAATAAATAACTCAGTGTTAATAAATTCGTTTCTCGAATCCATAGTAATTTAAAAAATTATAAAACGAAAAAAACGGTTTTCTATAATTGTATTTTCGTGATAAAACAATTCGCATTAATAAAAATTCGACCGTCATGATTTTCTCGATCTTTTTCCAATTATACCAACCCCTGCGCTAGTTGATATTAAACACTTTTTGCGTAAATTATAGTATAGTTGGTAAACCGAGACGCCCGTTTTGCTTTCCGTGGAAACGTTCTAACCTTCTGCAATTGATTGCTATCAAACGCGCGTTTAAAGAAAAACGCGCGTAGAGACAAGACCTCGCGTTCACGCGCGTTTAAAACTCACGCGCGTTGAAATGGGTACGCTTGTATTTCTTCCAATGCATTTCATAAACGCGTGTCTAAACTCACACGCGTTCGTGCGTTTTAAAAACGCTCGTAGAAAAGGATCCTAAAATTAAAGTAAGTACAATATTGACGTAACTTTATATTAATATTTTTATTTTTTAACTGGATAAGTAATGTTAACACACAAACAATTAGAATTTCTTTAAATGCATAATATAATTTGCGATGTGTAAAAAATGTTTCATAAGATTAATTGCTGTCGTTAGTAATTCTTGAACAAATTTACATCGGAGTGACGTTTTATGAACCAGTTCAGGATTAAAATTATATTATAAATTATAGTACCTATTATATTGAAGTTTTAAAGAAAAAATAGTAGAGTAGGATTTATTAAAAATAATATTTATAAGTCATTATAATTTAAATTCCTAAATAAAATTGGAAAATACAAAATATGCTTTTAATAATTTCTATAACTAAACGTGTTTGCAACTCGACATATACATATACCATATTATATTTAAATCAGAGGTTCCCACCAGAGCCTGATTTATCAAATATATAGCTCAGGACAAAATAATATATTAGTATATAATATTACATAGTTAGTGATAGTCACCGGTGGGCTCTTTGGCCACGTGGGACCAGGACAAATGTCTATTTTGTCCGTGCGTAAATATGGCCCTGGTTCCCACCAACCTATAGTCCGCGGACCATACCTACAAAATTTAAACAAATATTTTAATTTTATATTAATTATATAAATTCAATATCTTTATTAGTAAAGGAAATACAAGCCCAAAAAAAAAATCACATCAACTTATTTTTATAATTTTAATTTACTTTTGTTAAAAATAATAATGCAATATACATTTTTTTAATAATAGTAATTCGTGTTAAATTGTTTATAAATGTAAAACTTTTACTTAAACTTGAACAATAACAAACATTATTATTATTATTTATTATTATAATATGTAAGCTATAAGGAATTTCACTATATTTTATTTATTCATAACCTAAATTCTAAAATGTGTAAAAAATTGATTCTTGGCTTTGAGAATAAATAAAGTCTAAAATGTATAGTGGTCTGTGATGTATCGAATGTTCTCCAAGTAGTTCACAGTGTCAAAAAAATTAAACCACTGATTTAAATATGTTTCAAAATAATATAGACATAGTAATTTGTATTTTATACTCAGTTCATTCATTTTACTAATTTTGATCTCAAAATATTATCCAATAAGATATATTTGTGTGACATTGTCACTGATGTCATGAATGCTTGTACGGGACCCTTGCCCAACAATTAAATTAACTCGCGATAAGTACACACTGTTAAGCATTATACGTACTTTTTTTTGTATAATATGTAAATAAAAAACAACAGTCATCTTTTAAAATTATATAGATTACTTTTTTCTGTATTTTCTACATATTTCTTTTGGTATTATAAATATTATTCACATATCAAACAATCATTAAGTTATTATTTAAATGTGTTTATTTTAATAAATACCCATCAATGTTTCTTTCTATACAGCCATTTTTTTATGTACTGAAATACAATTGTACAGTAATGAAATAATGAATCTACAAAATATAAAATATCAATGCCCCAATGCACATTTAATTTATTATTAATTTTTATTATGAATAATTTAAAATATATTGATGTAATTTTCATGAAATTAAATTAATCTTATAATAAAAATAAATTAAATAAGCATTATTTAGGTAGTTTTATTTAAATGTACGCATTATCTCATCAAGATGAATAGATTAAAAATATATTTATTATCTTATGTATAGTCCGTTTAAAATAAGAAACGTAGACGGCGGCCGACTACTGCGCATGGGCGTGGCCTCACTCCGAATGTCGAGCTTTGACACTGTCGCCAGCGATAGCGTCTCCTCATTCTATTGTTTACCAGTGACGCGAACAAATAACTTAAAATGCATTGTTTCCTATTTTGTCGCATTCGGTGCGGAACCGGCACGGCGGCGCTGCGTTGGGCCGTATTTACCGTACGTCAGCGCAGCATACAACCTTTTTATTATTATTATGAAACCATTTTTTTTAAACTAAATTTTTTTTCAAGTTATTACCAGGTATATTACGTAAAAACGTAAAATATAAAAACAAATTTAAACATTATAATTATTTATTACAAGACATAAAAAGATAAACAGAAATTAAAAAAAATAGTCAGTCATAAAAAAAATATAAAAAATAAATTAATCATAATCAGAATCAGTGTCTCCCGTTATTGTTAAAACACAAGGTTCCATTTAATCAATCAATTCGTCCATGATATCGTTGACTTTCCAAATTTTCTCTTCTTCTTCGATAACATGTTTGATGAAATTTTGCCAATTTTCTGATGTCACCCTTTCAATTGCCGTATGAAGAAGTTGGCAAATGTCGTCGATCTTAAACGTTGTGTTTTCGCGTTTCGCCTAACCTTTTACCATAGCCCATGCCAATTCAATTGGATTAAATTCGCAATGATAGGGTGGTAATCGGAGTACGGTGTGACCTGCGTCTTCTGCAATTTTATCGATTACGTAAGATTTATTACGTGATATTTCGCGTACTTTGGCCATCAGTTCATGCTTCAAAAATGGTCTGTCAAGAATAACACCTTTTGATTGAAGCCACTCCGATAATTGGGCTTTATTTCAACGCGTACTTGGATATTTTTCCAATTTGACGGAATGGTATGGTGCGTTGTCCATTACAATAATGGCATTAGGTTCAAGTCGAGGTAGAATAGCCTCAAACCATTCCTTGAAATTATCACCATTCATCTCATCATGATAATCGGCGCTATTTTTTTTTTGATTCGAAGCATAATAATCCACCTGGCAAAAAACCTTTGTCCGAACCAATATGGAGTATTATGAGCCGCTTGCCCTTGCCAGTTGGGTTGGTCGACCCGGTCGTTAGTCCTTTGTTGAACGCATCGTGTTTGGAAAGAACAGTATTGTCCTTCCACACGCGGTCCACACAATCGCCAGCATTCAACCACGTCTCGTCCAAATAATAAATTTGTCGACCTTCCTGACGATACTTACGAATATTGTACAAATAGTTGCGGCGCCAAACAATCAAATCTTCCCTCTCCGTTAGCACACTGCACCTTTTTCTTTTTTCGAACACGAAATCCAATTTCTTGATGGTACTGTACAAAGTAGATCGTTTGAAATTAGGCAGCGATGGATCTTCGTTTACTGCAATTAATATTTTGTCGATCGTAGGTAATTCACGACGCAACCAAAATGAATGAATTTTTTGCCGTAATCCATTGCGATCCAGATCATCAATTTTGTCGAAGAGAGACGACTTAACACGCTTTTTGTTGGGAGATGAAACCGTATTTGTACGTCTGTACTCAGCGATTGTCTTACTAATTGTTTCACGACCTAAACCCAAGGCCTTTGATAAATTAGTAACAAGATCTTCGTACTTAATGTCCGGCGATTTCATCAAAATATCTTTGTACAAATTTATGACCATTATTTTTTGACGGCTGTATATATACTGTAAAAAAAAATTATTAACCTATATGAACAACTGGTGTATAATAATTATTTAATAAGCAAAATAACACATAATACAATTATTATTATTTATGTAATATACATCGACGAAGAATATAAAATATGAAAAATGTTTTACTAACTTTTCCTTTTGGATTTAATCGTTTTGGAGAAATAGTAGACAATTCATCTGGATCAGAAATATCACTCAAATCGTTCATGATGAAAAAAAAATGTCTGCAGAAATAAAATTGTGAACACACGTTACGCTAAGAACAGTCGGAACACAGTGACACCGAATTCCGAATTAGACCTAATTCTACAGACTACAACGAACGACAACGGTCGTATGTCAACGGTCGCCGTCGGTAACATAGACACACGGTGGGGGAAACATCTGTCCGCCGCCGTCTACGTTTCTTATTTTAAACATATGTTTTAAATCTAATAGAAGATGATATAAAATGTAATGCGTACAACAGACATAAAGAACCTATAACTCCGGCCGAAAAACTAGCATTAACATTAAGGTAAATACCTAACACTTGTTTCAGGGATATGTGTTGATATTTGTAATGTTAATTATATTGTATTTACAATATGTAATTTAGTTAAACAGAATAATATAATTCATATGCACTTTTTTTTAATACTCTAACCTTGAAAAATAATAATTAAATTTCAATTGATTTTATAGATACTGCATTTATTTATTTACTTAAAAAACATAAGAACAAACATAAGAAAAATTATATTATCAACTAATAGAATATACATTATAAATAAATTTAAAAAAAAAAAACATCTCACTTTGCACTTAACGAAAAACAAATAAAAAACTTCACTGTTAAAAATATTTTAAAATAATTTACTTTTTATTTTAAATAGATAAAATATTATAATTAATTAATAGATAACTAAAATTATTTTAAATGTAATGATAAAAACTAATTTTAACATTTCAAAATCAAAATTGCTTAGTCTTTAGTTAACTGACTAATAAGCATTAGTTTGATTTTTACTGTTTTACTTTATAAGTTATAACCAAAAACATATTAAATATAAATCATACAAAATTAAAAAAACTAGTATAAAAACTGTTTAGATTTTATACATATATAATATTATGAGCTGATGACCTGACTTGTCACCCTTAATTATTAGTATCTTCATAATGTTGTGTAAGTGGTTGAGTCCAATTTACAGCTGAACTGTCTATATCAAATGAACTTGACGTAGAATTACTTTGCAATGAACTTGTGTATGAATGTAAAGACTGAATGTCTCGTGGACTTGAAATTACTGTTTGTGGAAATATGTAAGTAGAAGAAGAAGAAGAAGATTGACACTTTGGCTGAATATTTTGTACCTCTAATTCACTGACAATACGAAAAACATCTGTTTTGGCTTTAATTTTCAATTCTGGAGTAAATTGTTTGACAGTTGCAGCTATGCTTTCAAAAAATATATCTATTGGATCTCTTTCATTTGTTTCATATAACTTCTCCAATAACCTATTACGCTCATCGCTTCTTTTATTTAAAGTATCTATAATAATTTCATTTTGTTTAAGTCGTTTCGTTGTTAAGGATACTTTTGCTTTTTTAGCTATAACTTCAGTTGGCTCAGAAAAAGACGTGGATGGTAAATGTTCATAATCTGACTCGATCTGTGATGAAATAGAGTCATCTACTGGCGAATCATGTACTTGGCTACTTGTGTCATCATTTTGTGTTGCATTTTGATGTTCGTTTGATATCACATTTGATAATCCCCTAAACAAAAATAATACTAATAGTTGTTAAAGATGTTTTATACCATTTATTATGAAACGTGATGTATGTAGGTATTAGATTTGAATTCGATGAAAACTTTTTGTATTAATTTTATTATTATGTGCTGTTAGTGTGTGTATAACTATTGTAACTATATTATAGTTATTAACAGTAATATGTTGGTAATGAATTTAACTATATTTATAATTAGAGAGCAGATAAAATAAACATTTTGGACGCCCCATAAAAAATTCCTGGGTACGCCTCTGACCTAATCAATATGATAAAAAAAATTTTTTATACTCTTTGTAATTTTCATATTACGATCTATATTAATTCTTGTACATATGTCTAGATTTTAATTTTTAAGTTATTTATAGATATTTGAAGTTTCCCGTTTTTTTAGTTTTTTATCCTATAAATGTCAATAAAATTTAATTATTGGGTCAAAAAACTTAAAAGTTTAATACAAGGTTCCCCATATTTTCATATAATAGCAGTTGGAAAATATTAAAAATACAAAGGCACGTTTTTTTTTTAGAAAAATTTAAAGTTGAAATTTTGACAAAATTTATTTAATTGAAAATTATTCTAATAATCTAATATTAATATTTAATGTCAATAATGACTTATATTAATTCTTTATAATGTATATACCTACATAAACCTTCCATGAATGACTGAGTGTGTCTGGTACATAATGAATCTGATTTAATTAATTTGGAATTTATTTTATAGTTGCTTTAATTTTTTTTTTTAAATAATAACAATATAATTAATATAGTATAAACTATCCTAGACTGACAAACTGTCTCAGCTCAGAATCGCGTTTTTCGTATACAATGATATTATATCATTGAATTCAAATTTAATATCATCCATTACAGTAACCCACTTTTTCAAAATAAAGTTATATTGTTCAAAAAAGAATCAATTAAAAAAAATAAAGACAAATAAACAATTATTACTGTCTTTCATAAGTCGTTGTATCCAAGAAAGATAACACATCGGCAAGCATCCATTTCGATGGTTTATCTTTGGCTGATCCAGTCCCCAATTTTCTGTTTCTTTTTTTCTTATTATAAGTATCTTTTATACTTCTCCAACGTTTTTTACAGTCTTCGGCTATAATAATTTTTAAAGTAAAAACAAAATCATTGTTATAACCAGTTCGTACATGATATTATCACGAGTCACAATAATTACAAGCTAATAAAGATTATATTATCATATAACAGAAGTTTTCCCATAAACATTTGACATATTATTTTTCGTTATAATTTAGTTAAGTTATTTTTAATTCGCTTCTTTGGCCGGTTACCTCGTAAAATAATAATAATAAACACGTAAATACAATCTAAAAACATACATATTTAAAAGGATATTTACCAGTTTATCAACGTTTAAATTTAGAATCACAGTACTGAAATTATATTATTGACATTTATAAATTATTTACTATACAAAATTGAAACAACATGGAAAATACAGGCTTGTCGAAAATATTAAATTTTATATTTAAAAATATATTTTAATAATAATGATAATAATTT